>JARKIB010000199.1:0-236678 GCA_029378385.1 Mycena metata
CTTGAGCAGAATAGAGTGGTTATGAGAATATTTGAACTAGCGCGGTTAAGCTGCCCGACTCAGAACTGGACCCCACCTAAGTGCTCGTCGAGAAGACTAGAAGCCAGTGGTACAGACTCTTGAATTGAATGCCTCGAACCCTAGAAACTGTAAGCTCAGGACTTGGTTTTGCCCCGCCTAGAATCTGAACTTTGGTCCCGGAATATTTCCTAGTAGCTCTAAGCTCGGAATACTACCAGCCATTATATTGAACAACCACGACTGAATTCTGTGTGCCCGAATAAAAACCTGCGTCGCCGTAAAACAGCTACGCGCCATTTTTAATTGAGAATCCGAAACGAGATCTTCTTGAAGGGTGATACGTACCCTACCTCCCCGAACACACGCACTGAGTAGTTGAGGACTGAGTAGTTGAGGATAGTTGTGGGTTTAGGATTATTAAATTTTGGTTGGTGTTGGTGATATATATCGCTGCGCTCTCACATATCAAGTAGTCCAGATTTCACTGCTGCACTTGAGTTTTACCGACTTTGACTATCGGTGATCAAAGTTGCAAGATGCATCTCCCAATAACCTTTCTATTCAAATCCGTTAAAGACTTTATTTATCACTGGTACATTCTTCCCCGGTTCATCTTCGTATCCGAAAGTTTGTGATGCTGGCCAGCATCACCTATTACTGATGTGGTTCATCGGCCCTTTGATTACCCCGACTCTCCGGTTGAGACTGGGGCATCTCGGGCACGCATGATATTCGGGGCCCGGAGATTCTGAACTTACCTTCCTCCCACCAAGTGACGTGCGGTATGGCTTAGCATTGTGTATGGTATGAATGTTATATATTCATTAGATGCCGATTCTCTACAGGTTGGAAAGTAGTCAAGCAATATTGGGCCGGCGGCTCTACGAGCTTCTCCGAAAGCAACCATTAGTTTGTGTGGTTAGAGAATGAATGTCAATGAATGCCGATCGGCATCCTGAGTATTCATCGACCATCACAGCGGCGCCTGTTCCGGTTTGCTACAGTCGAGATCTCGAAGAATTATCGGAATCGACTTCTGGAACAAAAATCGAGATCTCTCGAGATTTCTGAAGATCTCGAGAAAAAAACCAACATTAGTTCGAGATCTCGACAAATTTTGATAATACTGTCGTGATATCTAAAGATCTCGACGTTTTCACTCTTAATTCCGGATTTTTTAACTTTTGTCCAATAAGGGCCTTCATAGTCCGCGTCGTTTTCTTTCCACGTGGCTCCTCGCGGTTTTAAACTTGCAGCACGATGTACAACCCACTCCGCCCATGGACTCCAAGAGATATATCGAATGGGTGTTGCGTCCAACGCGCCATTGGACGGGTGGGCGCAGGGCCGGGGCAGAAGAGAGATGCGGAGATGCAAAGCGTCCTGCGAGGTGGGTGCGGCTCAACGCTCGACGTACTTATTCATACTAACTAATGCAACAGGCGCCAAAGCCGCGGTAGTCGGTGAAGGCATGTGGGGCCGGCATCATGCATGTATTCCCGACCGCAAAACCCTCGAATTCGTTCTCACTGGCCACCGTGCCACCCAGACGCCCCGCTTCCGCAGGACGGCCAGACCGCCAGTGCCCGCGTGCGGGCAGGGTGCAGATACGGCCTGTGTGTGCGACAAGCGTCGCCCACCATACCAACTAACGCCCCACCGTCCGCGTCAGCATTCGTAGATGAGGCTCACGTACACGTCCCTGGGCACAGTCATCGCCACACCGAATCCCGAATACTCTGGCACGTCGATGGGTTCTTCCTCCGCAGCACGAACGCCAACGCCTACCGCACGCGGGGCGGCAGCGAGGCCCGTATTCGCGTTGCACCGTACATGCTAGCGGTATTACGCAGCGGCCTAATGCAGGTGGATGCACCTCACATCTGCGCCCGCACATGCATGTGATTGGCCCCGCAGATTTAGACGCCCCGGCGCGCATGCCGCAGTCCAAGTACGCCTCCTCTCGCCTCGTCCGGCATGTGGACTATCCGCATATCCATCGAGCTCACCGCACACCGCCGGCTTGCTATCGATACTCCTCTTTCCGTCTGTTAAGTTACCGCTCCATTTTGTGGTACAAATGGGTGGCTATGCCCAAGACACAGCCACAGGTTCGTACCACAGACCGGAGTGGCAACTTAATAGTGCGTACTCGAGGTATCGTCGTTGTCGTTCCCCATAATATCCTCTTCTTCCCTGTCCCCTTCTCCGCCATCGCCATTGTTGCCATCGGCGTCAGTCCCCGCCTCCATTTCCATCTCGGTCTCTGCAGCGGCGCCGGGGATGATAACGTCCGCGCTGACAGCGGAGTTGCTGTGGCCAAGTCCGGTGGGAACAAGGTTGGGGCGCTGGCCCATAAGGTTCCGCATTTCAAAGTACCAGGGGCAGGCGGCAGAGATCTCCGCTAACAAGACGAGATAGGTCAGTCAGCATCGAGGGCGGGCCCGGGTTGTAGGCGCGTACCCCACTTTGTGGTACATGTAAATGCATTCTTCTCCCCGGTGTTAATTTCTGACGCGTCCTTTAGACCTGCACCCGTTTTGCCCATTTCATCGTTGTATCTCTTCGTTATCTTCTGCATGCTATACAGTGTCAGATTCAGGGGACAAAACGACGGCGGTACTAGGCTTACACGTCAAGTCGATTTTTAATCTTGTTTCCGACCGAAAGTTGCTCCTTCGGTGTCTTGCACGCCTTGAGGGCATCCTTGTACTTGGAGTCCTTCTGCAGCAAGAGCAATGCGAGCGCCCAGTGTGCCTGGGTCTTGGGCGTGCCCCCGCCCTCAGTTGTGGACGCATTGGGACCGGGCGGCGGGTACAGTGACTGCTTTATCCACGCCGTCTCGTAGATGTGCGCCAAAAGTGTAACACTGAGGTCGGGATACTTTTTCCAGCTTTGTCCAGTGAGCAGAATACTAGGCTCACACATCTGAGTACTTACTTGATCTCGAAGGCAGTCTTCGAAGCCGTCGAGGCCTTTGTTTTTGGTTTTGGGGTGTCGTCCTCGCTGTCCTCGCTGCTGGCCGAGGTACCTTTCTTTTTCTTCTTTTGCGCTGCCTTGGCTTTTCTGATGGCTTCCTGTTCCGCTTCGCGCCGGCGGCGGTAGCGCCAGAGGTTCTCGCCATGGGAGGGGTGGAGCGCGAGTGGGGTAGATAAGATCAAAAATGTATTTTCAATTTAAATTATGTAATATTTACAGGGGGGACAGGGGAGGGCAGCGATTCAAAGGACGATTCAGAAGCCGATTATGGAGTGCTCCTCCTCTGGAGTCGCTTCACCGATTCACGCCGATTCACGAAAAGCGCCGCTTTGATGTCGATTAAGCATCGATGAATCGGGTCCGATTCGACATCAGAATCGGCCTGTGAATCGGTGTGTCGAATCGATCTTTGACTTCCCCTACTATATGATCCTACTACACTCACCCATATACTGACCAAAAATCTCGACCCTAACCCCCTCCGTTATCGAGTATCAACGTCTACAGTGTTTTTGCCTGGTACTCACTAAAACTGCCACAATCCAACCCCCGCATTGATAGTTAAATACAAGCAGAGAAAAAATATTTCAGAGCTCCACGCAATGGGCCCTAGCGGCGAGCGTCCTGGGGGGTCCGCGGGGGTCTCCCCCGCCCCAGAGTGATTATTTATACTAGGATTCAACTTTAAAATGTCAAAACTTGGAAAAAGCCAGCGATAAATTTACTTTTTCGGCCGTCAGGCGAAAAGAGGGGGGGTCTGGGGTGAACATTGTTCCCCCCAGCAGAAAATATAGTTAAAACCCATGCCCAAATGCTCTACAATGAAGAATATACTCAAAATCGGCTCTGACATGCCGGGAATGCTGGACTGATGCGGACTGATGGCAGTCCCATCAACAGTGGGACTCGCGTAAATTGGTGAGTCCCACTCCCACCCTTCTCGTATATACTCGCTTTTCGCGGCTCGCGCTTTACAACTTTGCCAGATGATCTTTCAGTCGCTATATATTTGTCCCACGTCCTGATATTCCTACCACGCAAATTCGATCTGAATTCGACTCGATTCCTTGCACAGTTCTCTTTTCTTCAAACCTTTCTTGCCACCCCTCAACCTCAGATTTTGGTCTTTCAACTAGATTTTCTGCCTGAGGCTTCGGGTTCCTCGCACTCCATACCTCACCACGCCGGGGCCTCAATTTAATGGGTGTTTAAGTTAGTTTGCGTAATTCAAAGTATAATAATATATCTAATGCGGCCGAAAACCCGGATTGATGCTTCGGATTTAAGGCTCGGCGAAATCTAATCACTAATCTAATCTATCGCAATCCAAATAAAGCTCGACTAACTTTGAAGTATCGTTGCGCCTTTGGCGAGGCGCAAAATGCAATGCGAAAGATAATGAATAGAAGGACTTGAAACGAGTTTCAAAATTTCAGATTTAGAACACGTAGATATCCTTCTCGATACTTTGCATTTCGAGTTACGTTTAAAACACGCTGAAACGGTAAAAAGAAAATCTCGTTTAAAGGTGCTTGAAACTGAATACGAAACCTCAACTTTCAAGTGGCTTTAAACTCATCTGCAGATCATCTGCAGATCATCGTCATTCATTGTCGGTAAGAGTAAAAGATACAAGTAGAGTAGCAGTAAGAATAGAAGTATAGTACAAAGTGTAGACGTGGTCGGTGGGTGGATGGACGGTTGGGGACGGTGTGCCAGTCGAACGCGTTAACGAGCTGGAAGGGAAGGAGGGAGAGAAGGCCGAGTCGTACGTGCCGTGTACGTCATGTACATTTGCGCCCGAGTGTAGTACGGGTCCGGGTGGGATCGAAGCTGGCGGAGGTCCGCGCGCAGGTTGTGGACGATCTGGGGATAGGGAGGATCATGAGGAGCGGCGCGCTGCGCGCGCGCGGGACGCGCAGCTGGCGAGGGACGTGGAAAGCCGGCGGCGTGAGCTCGCGGCCGCGCTGGCGAGAAACGCGGAGAGCCGGCGGCGGGACAGAGAGAATCGGGGAGGAGCGGCACGGCAGGACGCGCAGCTGGCGGGGGACGTGGAGAGCCGGCGGGGGGACGTGGGCTCGCGGTAGCGGGACAGGGGGATCACGGAGGAGCGGCGCGCTGTGCACACGGGACGCGCAGCTCGTGGCGGTGCTGGCGAGAGACCCGGAGAGCCAGCGGTGGGACAGGGAGAATCGTGAAAGAGTGGCGCGGCAGGACGCGCAGCTGGCGGGGGACATGGAGAGCCGGCGGTGTGAGCTGGCGGCGGCGTGAGCTGGCGGCGGCGTTGGCGGACACAGAGAGCAGGTGGCGCGAGCTCGCGGCGGAGCGGAAGAGGCAAGGGCGAGGGGGTGGGAGATTTTGCCAGTGCAGACCCAGGGGGCGAGCGTGGTGCGGTACGGGCAGGGAAGACGAAGACGCGCGTAGAGGATGCAGAGGGAGGGGGCGTGGGACGCGTGTGCGTGCACGCAGGAGGGCGGAGGACGAGGACGGGACAGCGGGGGAGGAGAAGAGGATTGTGTGTGTGTGGGAAGAAAGCTAAGCAGCGAGCCAATCAAATGCGCCCGTTTATTAAGGCAGCAGGGCGGGTCACCGACACGTTCGAGTAGGTCCGCACGCGTCCGGCGGGGACAACAATGAGTCCTGCAGGGACGACGATCACGACGACGAGTCCTCTGGCCGACGCTCTTTAGTGGCTTCGCAGCCAGGATCATCTGCGTGCGCATCTTTGCCTCTCCCACCACACACACTCTCTCCTTCCTCCCTTCTGAACGTCCTACCTCTCTTCTGAGGCTCCTGCCTCCATTCTCTGGTTGCCCCTTTCTCCTTCATTTGTTCTTGGACTGCAAATTGGACTCTCTGGCTTCCCTTGGCCATATTCTTGATCCATCTGCTCAGGCATATTCCCACGCCTTTTTTGCTGCATCCTCGTGTTACTCGCCCATTCCGGTGACACCATGGCGTGCACCTCCGCCCTGCACCGCCGCCACCTCTTGCCGCCTTTGTCGAGCTGCCCAGCAGCAGATTCATGTCCACCTCGTCAACGGTGACCGCACGTGCGCCCTCCGCGCTATCCGCCGCTGCCCCAAACCGCGGCACCAGAGCGAGCTCTATCTGCGCAACGGCAGCCTCTACGCCCGTGACGGTGTCCCCGGCCACTTGTATTGCTGCGCCGCCGTCCCCACCACCACCTACAACGCTTTCTCCGCCGGCACCATTTCCGCAGCCGAATTCGAGAGCATGCTCCGGGTGAAGCTCGGCGTGGCCAAGGATGTTTTCGCGTGGCGCAAAGGCTACGCGAAATGCGATTCCAATGGCCAAACTCATCTCTGGCTTTTTTTTGTCGATACCAGGCAGCGCTATCGAATCGGTTAGTCTCGTTTCATTGGGTTTTGCTTCACTTTACCTGATTTTCGTTCAAGAGTGTTTGATCCATCTAGATTTCCTGTCCCGCGCGCGTCGCAGCATTTGCCGCTGCTCCGGATGCCGCAAGCGCCACCGGGAATATTGGGCTTGTTGCTCGTAGGATCGTCCCAACGCATCCGCGTGCACGTTATCACCCTCCTCACCCGCATCGGTGAACCGGAAGCCCAAATGTGAGTTCCCATCTTTTCCTAATATCCTCCTTATTGATTTCCTTCAGCATCCCTCTCGAGCACTACCACCTGCTCTTCTAGACAGCGCACTTGTTTAACCTCTGTAGCATAGTCCCTTCTGTATAATAGTTAGCTGCCGACTTTGGCCTGTAGTATACTTGTACACACCCTTTCTTGGAACTTGTAAAATAGTTGACGACGACTTCGCCCCTGTAGTATACGTGCAACCTTTCTTGGAAACCCTTGTAGAATAGTCGACACCAATTTCAGCTTGTAATATAGTCGGACGCACCCTTTCTTGGAAACCATCGCCGCTGATTTTGGCTTGTTACATCGGAATTTTTGCGACCTGTTGTAAGATAATTAGCATCCTTTTCTTTGTGTATTATATTTTCACGCGCCTTTGTACTCCCGTGACAGTGTCGACGTGGAGTGGCAGATAGGGGGTGGCGGTGTTGATGTTTGGCATAGACTTGAGATATTATCATTCCGCCTTGCACTCAGCGCCGCCACACCACGCGCAAAAATCCATTTCGGTGCGTGTAGGTACGCGCCATTCTTCTTCCTCAAATGCAGCTTCAAGAATTCAAGGTGTCGGTCATGATTGCGGGTAACTGAATGTATTATATAAAACTTGTGGGCTAGCTTCGAGATAGGTTAACGACTACGGCGGGGTCTTCGGAAAATTCAAATCGTGCAAAATGGGATAATATCATGGAGGGTGTGACTGTATCAGTGGTGTCCTGCATTTTGGAGGAGTAGGTCTGAGCGGGGAAGTAGGGGAAATAGCGAGCAAAGGGGTCCTCCTTGCCCTGTGGTAAGGGAGCCTGGCGACGAATGACAAAGGAAGTCTTCTCTCCCTTCGAGAGAATTCGTTCGATACTGCCGGGAATCGGTGTGCTCGCCGAAGGTGAAGGGTAGTATAAAACGAGACTGTTGCCCAGGTGCATTGAAGCACGGGAGAAGTTGACACCGTTAAACATGAACTGCGCACGGTCCCCGTCTTTAACAAGAGGAGGTGAGGTGCCCACAGCCTCGCTCCGCGGCACGAAAGCCCGGTCGAAAATGCCCTTGAATTGTTTGATGACCTCTGGGCAGTCCGGGTGCCGAAGCCAGCGCCGCAAGGCCGCACCTCGCAGGAAAGATCTAGTCAGGGTACCCTCGAGTTCACCTCCGACATGATTGCTGGTATTGATCTTTTGAAGGTAGCCAATGACGCGCTCGAAAGGGAAACACCACCACGAGATGACGGGGCCGAAAAGTAAGAGAAAGTCATAGATGTGGAACGCGACATGGACATTGGGCCGTTTCGCGTGACGTAGGGTATGAGGGTGATGGACATTGAGTCCTTCGACCCATATTTTGAGGAAATGACGGTACGCTGTTGCACGCGCGGCGGTCATGGTGTAGCGGCAGGAAAGGATCACAGCCTGGAACAACGCCATACTGTGGTCCAGCATCGCGAGCAGGCGTTGTGAATGCTTGTCCGGAGAACGATCTAACCACATCAGAACGAGCGCGATAGGTAGGTATAGGGTGGAGAGCGTTCGCCATTCGTCTGCTTTGATCGTGCCCGTGTTGTTCTCCCCGTAGTTACGAGGAACGCTATTGATCCAGGATGGTGTGACGGTTTGGGCGATTACACGTTGGATGAACTTGATTTGACCTAAGTTGATTGCTTTTGGAACAAACCTGCCGCCACGGCGGGGTTTCGTTCGACACTGTAACTTGAATCAATACGAGGGTCACAAACATGATAAAGAACTACTCACCCAGGCCATCAGTAAATCGCAGTAGTTCGCTTTTGTTTTCGCTCCCTCGAGGTCAAGACCGAGAGAATAAGTGACAAAGCGAAGAGGCCCGAGCTTGTTGCTGTGCAGCAACTTCCACATATCTTCCTCGCTGATCGCAGATGGTACATTAGCTTCAGGAACGTCGGGCATTTCCACATCTTCGGAAGCGTCGACGTTGGGAAGAAGGGACTGGACGAGTTTGGCTTGGATTTTGTGGACTTGAGGCAGGTTCGTTTCTGGAAACACATACTGGAAGGACACTCCTCAGGATTGTACTCGACCCAGTCCTCGTCGAACGCGATACCAACTGTCTCCTTCTTGGCGACCTCAGCGTCGATTCGGAGGACTCGACGACAGTGGTAGTTTACAAGACCCTCCAAGATACAATGCATCAAGTCGACGACACCCATCCGGGTTGGGTCCCAGTACGGTAACCGCCAGAGTTCAGACCAGCACACGCCATGATCTTTGAAGATCGTGTTGCGCTCGGCCTGGCTCGTAGCATCCCGCCAAGCATACGCCCAGCGCCGCAGGTCCTGAACGTTCCTCCGCGCCCAAGCGGGGTCATCCAGGTCAGTGTGATGAGTGTTCTCGACACCCTTGCAATCGCAGACTGTGCAGAGATGATGGGACCCGACGCCAGCGAGACCCAACATCTTGCGAGTAGCTGGAAGGTCGTTCACATTTATCGCGATAGCGATGTCGACCGAGCAGCCGGTGTCAGACAATCCAGTGCGGGAGAGGTGGATTCCAGGCTTCCAGCCGGCGACGAACTGGTCAATGAGGGGACGGAGGTAATAGTTGATCTGGTTGTGGTTGGGTTCCTGTGGACCAACAATGATAGCAAGCCACATGTACTCGGGCTTGTAGCAAATATCCTCAGGGAGATTGAGATTTACAACGGCTAGAATTCCAATGGAGTCGTGATTACCGCGTTTTTTCGTGCCCTGCGGGTTAAAGAAATCCAGCAGGATCTGGAACGCAAGTCTCATCTGACCTCCTCGATTAATGAAGAGCTGCTCAGGAACGGGTCCATTGAAATTGCGAAGGAACTCCGCCTCGAAGACGTTGTTCACTTCTTCGGGTGACGCCGGTCCATGCTCCCGCACGGCTTTCCAGGCTTCATCGCAGGCGCTGTTACACTGTGCCGCAATGTCAGGGTTCGAGAGGACGGAAGCCAAATGGTCGGTGAAGTCGGGATAAACGAACAGCTTAATCAGCCGCAGTTTGGCCTGGCGCAGTTTGAGTAAAGGCCGCATGCACGGGACAGCTGGGCTATGCTTGTCGCGGAAGACGTAATTTTGGCAGTCGGTGGGGTAAATGGCCTCTTCAGTGAGTCGATTCACCCGGGGCTCGTGTGTGTAATGACACGAGGGGCAAGTCGCAAGAACCCTTGTCTTTGGCTCAAGTTTGAACGTTTTCAGCGCGTCTTCAATGGTAGTCGGAAGCTGGGAAAGAACATCGCGCTGTTTCGCAGTGTACTTCGTGCCGGAGGACAAGGACATCGTGAGCTGGATGAGCAGGGTAACCGTGTCGATGATAAAATTGAGTGGATTAGAGGTCAACCCGACCACAACGTTGGAGATTATGGCGAACAGGATAAAGATTTGGGCGATGCTGTCATAATCTCCGATAGGGTCCTCAAAATGGTGCTCTACGTGCCATTAGACTCAAATCGGTAGCGGTGTAGGAGCAGTGGCTTACCCGTATTGTACTCCGTCTCTACATCATTAACCTGGACATCTTCTTTCGGTACAATGGCCCCGACACAATCTACGAGCTTATTGAGTTCTACAGCTTCGGTGTGGACATCGTCCCACAATTTCCCTAGCTCCTTGTCGTTTTTGGCAGCTTTGATACTTCTCAAGAGCTTGCCGGCTGTGACAACTATTTCGGTGGCAGCGGCAAGGGAAAGACGAGCTGAGTCGTGGTGCGAGGTCTCCGCATAAAGCTCGTAGACTTTATCCAGGGACACGTAGGCATCGCGAACGCGCTGCCTAATGTTGGTGAGGGTGATCTCGCGCCGTTGTTTTCTGGTGGGCGGCTTGTTGCGCTTCGGAGCGTTGTGGACAAGAGACTGAATGCTCGAGAGGGCATCTGTCTGTGAAATCGGCTGGAAGGCGAGTGGGATCTCGGGGAGGGAGCCTTGGAAGTCGTTGCGAGAACTAAACAGTTTGGAGTGCCGCTGGCCTTGGAGGTCTGGACCATCATCGGTGACGACCAGCCGCGTGAAAAAATTGGCAAGGTTGTCCACGTCACTCACGTCGTCGGCGACGACCAGTCCCGTGAGGACATCGGCGAGATCGTCGACATCGCTCGGGTCTATAACCTCCGTGGAGCTCTTGGCAAGATTTTCATGGAATGCCGCAATTTTCCCTAGATGCTCGAGCCGTTCGCTGGTCTTGATACGATGGGTTTCGCCTTTGATAGGACAGTCCACACACTGCCATGTCCGCGACATACTGACGGAATCTGTCGACGTATAACGTCGGACAGCTTCGCCAGTAGAAACCGTGTCTGCAGACGTACAACGTCAAACAGTTTCGGCAGGCGCGGAAAGTGGGGATAGTTGTGGGGACAAGGAGTTTGGGTAGTTGGGGTCGAGGAAATGGCGCGGTGCATTTTTGTCCACCACGACTTTGTGACAGAAGGGGAAATTTCCCCAGAGGTGGCGCGTTGGGAACAATGGTTTATGAATTGAGCATATGGAACACATGTGCATAATCGGCTATCTATCTAGTGGAAGAACGCCAGAAGCAATCTGATGAGGCAGGGAAAGAATATGAGGATGCACGCTGCGTAAGGCAGAATCAAATGGCGCCAGTCTCCAGAGAGGTGGGTCTCCAGCACGAACAGCGTGAAGAGGAATTGGAGAATGCGCTCTGGGAGTCCAAAGTCAGAAATTAAGGTAGCATCTCGGGTGAAGGACGTACCATCGACGGGGGCCGGCGCAGGGGTGCATGGACGACCATAGTCGCGGGCGGCGCGATTGAGTTACAGATGGGGCACATGCCGCACCGGGGACAAAGGTGGTCTGTTTGAGAACATCAGAAGATACTCAAGTCGGGAGGTATGAATACTCACGGGTGGATTGGGAGTGCGAGCTGCCGTGCGACAGAGTGTTGCGGAAGCTCATTTCTTGCTGAGAACAAGCAAAGTAGCAGTGCGCTTTAAGGGCTGCCAACACAATTGCAGCCTGGATAACAATTAATTAGCGAAACAATTAGCGGAGACAAAAAGCAGACGCACCGCATGCGCTGATGGCAGGTGAGCTCCAGTATGGGTTAAGCCTGCGGTCTGTGAGCGTACAACGCTCCACAGGGCGCCAGCACCAACCCAGCAAGAACCCTACCGACGTACAACATCGAGCAGAGCCACCCTGTCGACGTACAACATCGAGCAGGGAGTAGTGTGGACTTGACGCTTTCGATAATGGGTGACAATATCACATTGTCACCTCAGTGACAGCGCGTCAAAATTCTCCAAGTCATCTCATCACTGCTCGATGTTGTACGTCGGTAGAAGCGGGTCCCTCACTATGCTGTGGCACGTTGTACGCCCACAGACTCACTGCTTTCTCCACATCACACTCTGCTCAATGCGCCTTGCCGATGTTGTACATCGGCAGCGCCGACAACAGTACTTTCCCGCCGAAACACTTTGCATTATGTTAAATGTGCTCTGATGTTGTACATCGGCAGCGCCGAACAATATTTTTCATTGCAATCCAACTCTACATACGGGTGATAAAGGTGTTCTGGTACATGAAAGTCAATCCCGCCGCCACCACGAACAGCTGGAGGAAGATCAACATTCCCCACGCAATGCCCACTATGGCGAAGCATTGCTTGCTCTTCTTACGCCAGACAAAAATCTTGTTCGTCCCGACCAGGTCGCGCGACTTGGCCGCGAAAATCGCGGAAACTCCCGAACACTCACCGCCCTAGGATCTTTCGTTTAGCAAGACTCGTGATCTCAAACGAGTGCACTTACGGCGACCGTCTGCACCCACTCGCGGGCGTCGACTCTCAACACTTCTATGATGTTCCCACTGCGCCGATCGAAGACGTACACGATACCGTGGTGGCTTCCGCTGACGATGAACTTGCACTTCTCCAAAAGGGCAACTTGGCGCAGTCTGCTTTGTTTGGTGACGGGAACGGTAAACATTTTGACTCGCGTATGGTCGTCCAAGCGATATAGGTTCGTGCCCGAGGATGGATTGTCCATGCACAAGACATTCTTGCGATTGTCGAGCGCAATATCGCCGCTGATTCACGGGGTTGGTGGATGCATCAAAACGGAGGGGAAGACTCACATGTGCGCCCCGACGTTCCAGGTCTGGCCCGTTGTGTTTCCGTTGTTGCCTCGGAACGTGTACCTTCAACCGATGAGTTGATCGTTCAAACCTTTGAAACCAAAACTCACACATGACCGCCGTACAGCCCAAAGACCACAATGTCCCTTTCATTTCCCCACATCGGCCCAAACGCTATCGCTCGCGGCGTAAAATTATTGAGCTGCTTCGTGAAAACGGGTTGCAAGGTCATGTCGGCGCTGACAGTGTAAACCTGCACCACCCCGCCCCGATGGCAAACTGCAAGGCGATTGGAGGGAGCATCGAACGCCAAGTCAGTAATTTCGGCGGGATTCACAACGTGAATGCAATAGCTCTCCTCGAATGCCGCCAGCCCCTGGAAATGATATAAGCATCAGAACAACCGCGCAATCATGGTACGTGAATTTATTTTCCCTTCCTTCCAGCCAACCAAATAACCGTTTTGTGTTCCGTAGAGCAAGGCCTCGCTCAAGTCGTCCTCGCGCTTGATCCAAACAAAAGCCGTGCTGGCCCCGCGTACTACCGGGGATTTGGGGCTTTCTAGCTCGCGCATGGTTTTGAGGTCCCAGACCTTCGTACCGTCCGTGCCTAGACACGAAAATCGAGTTGCAGCCTTGTCAAGAACTCGATCACTTACCTCCGCTGGCGAGAAGTCTTCCATCTTCCGTTGGACGGAGCTTGAAAATTCCACCCAAGTGGCACGGAGTTTGGCGTGCAAAGAGTAGCGGTTTGGAGTGTTGCGAAACAGCGAGAAACCCATCACAGATAGTCGGTGAGCGTACATCCATTATTCCTCCACATTGCATTTAAGTTCTTCACGTCGCTAGGTCCCTTATTTTACTTTGGGATATATTCCATTATTTTAGGAAAATTTCAACACGTCGATTGTTCGTCGGGCGAGCGCGAGCCCAACACAGTTCCGACACATTTCGGGCTGTTCCGGCGGTTATCTCGCTTAGCATCAGGATAATTGTCGTTCTCGGAGAGCGCTGGGCGACCATGCGCGCTCGTGATCATCTTGACCCCACGAAACCCGAACGACAAGACACGTTATTGTATTCTTTTGGGAGGCGCGTTGTCTTGCTTAACATCGCAATAATTGTCGTTCTCGGAGACCATGCGCGCTCGTGATCATCTTGCCCCACAAAACCCGAACGACAAGGCGCGTTATTGTATTCTTTTGGGAGGCGCGTTATCTCGCTTAGCACCGGAATAATTGTCGTTCTCGGAGAGCGGCGACCATGCGCGCTCGTGATCATCTTCACCCCACGAAACCCGAACGACAAGGCGTGTTATTGTATTCCTTTGGGAGGCGCGTCATTATATTCCTCCCGGGATATCGCGATGGTTTTGATTGGAGTGCTTAGCGGGTGCTGGATTCCTGAAAAACAATAGAGGTCTCCAATTGACGACCGACCGCCATGGCTAAGTCTTTCGTCCGCCTCGCCTCTCCCTTCGTGGCACTGGAACCGCCTCCTCCTGCTGTTGTTCAGCTGCTCATCCAGACCGATCTCAATGCCCCCACCCTTACGGGCCTCCTCATTCACGAGGATCTGAATGATCTCGTTCCGCCCGCCAAAAAGAGGGTGGTATTCGCGACGACTCCACACAATTTGTACCCTCCGCCGTCGATTCTCCCGGACATGATCCCACCCCCTCCAGGGCTCACCCGCCGCACCCTCGAGAACCATGATGCATGGACAATCGAAGCGGCGGAGACGGCCGTCATTAAGGTGTGCCTTGTCTCAGTTTCCTTTGCGCCCTCTAACATACAATATTAGACCACTGTTCATGACCTGGCGGACGCGATTTTGGACACGACAAAGTGCATTACTGACCAGGACAAGAAACTGCTTGACCAGGTTTATCAGGAGGTGAACATATATTCAGCATCACAATCTGTTGTTCAATACTTACTATCGCACAGGCGGTACAGATGCACCCTCTCCTGCGGGAGTACCAGGGTAACTGGGCGACCAACTGCATCCTTCAGGCACACTTGAAAATCACCACCCAAGCCGCCAAGAAAATGGCTGAGGCTAAAGAGGCCGAACAACTCCTCGCCGCTGCAAATGAAGTCATCGCTAAATGGCGTAGCCGCCGTAGGTAACTAATGTTATGTCTACCTTATATTTCCTCGAATTGCAGCCAATGTAGTCGCTTCTGTAATACATACACGTTGAATCAATGATGACCTTTGATTCTTTGACTCCGTATCGAAATGAGTGACCGCGTTGGACCGGGCCGGCTCCATCACATCATCATCACATTATCGGTGCCAATCATCGGCGCCAATTCCTTCTCTTCTCACCACTCTCACCACTGCTCGACGTTGTACATCGGCAGCGGTGGGCGTTCGCCGTGCTGCAGCGCATTGTACGTGCGCAGGACCGGTGAAGGCCATTCTTCTCAATACATCCCCACCTCCGTCGCGATGTGCTACCGTTATCCGTCGGCTAAGAACAAAAACCTACGCTGGAAACACTTTTCTTCCCAATGCGTCCTTACAATTGCAAGTCCCCATACGGCGGTGTGCTATTCATCGGCTAATAACAAAGACCTACAGATAACAATGACCAGGCTTTCGCCGTTGGAAACGGAAACGGAATGGCTTAAATACCAGCTCACCCATTGCATCGTCCGGTGCTCTATTGCTGATTGCGTCTCCGCCCTCGTCCTCTATTGCTGCTTGTGCACTCCAAACGTTGTACATGAGGAGTGAACACGCAATGGACCTTGATCCCGGCATTCCAGATGGTGGTGCAAAGGTATGGTCTTACCCTGTTTCCGAGTCACTGTTGATGTTTTTCCCTCGAAGCGCCGTCACGAGGAGTCCAGTCCCGCGAAAATTCGCGTAGTCGGTGGCCCCCAGCGTGAAAGCTACGATCATGTAAGTCGTGCTTTTCGCTGAAAAACCCACTGGCCTTATAAATATATAGGCGAAGGACATGGAGGCCTACCATAAGGACCACGCTACCCTCACCAGGCAGAAGAACACCCAGCTTGCTGCCGAGAACCAGCAGATTCTCGCGCAGCTTCAAGCCGCAGAGAAGGTCCAAGCTGAACACGCGGCTCGTATCAAGTCTTTGCAGCACGAACTCTTCAGCAAATCCCAGCTTATCGCGGATATGCAGCGGCACGAAGGCCAGCTAGAGGCCCAGTTTATCGGGGACCAAGAGAAGCTCCAGGAGTTGGTGCGATGTTTCAATATCGCATATTCTTAATTCTCTTATTGACGATACGAAAGGTCAACCACTGTAACACGATGCTTCCTCAAATTTTGGAGACGCAGAAGTTACTTGCCCAGCGCAATGATGATGTTGAAAACCTCAACCGTCTTTTGGTCAGTAAAAGGCGCATTTATGTCGATTTTACGCTTAACTCCGCCCTTCAGTTTCAGAAGAAAGACGAGGCCATTCAGCTTCGGGTCTATAACTATCTTCAAAGCAAGAAAAACACGCCGCAGACCAAGCCACCTGCTCGTCGTGGGACACGCACCAGTCTGGATCCTGTCCACAACTCCAGCACCCGCACCATCGAGATCCCACTCGACCCCATTCCAGTCCCTAGAACACCCAAGGGCAAACCAAACCCAAAGTCCAAGGCGAAACTGGCTGCCACGCCGGAGCTCGCCAGCCTATTCGGCACGGATGTCGACACCTTGGGCGGTTTCATGAGCAAGTTCGAGCGACTTGTCATCAACGACGACGCGACGATTACCGTCGAGGGGACAACACCGAAGAAACGCAACGGGAAGAAGTTCAAGCAACTGTCCAAGTCCCTGGTGACTCATATCCATGTGAGTGCTACATTCTTTCATTATCTATCACGAACTAAACGACGTTGGCTATAGGCGGCCCTACACAGCGCCACGTACGCCAAGTTTGCGGTGAACCAGGCCAATGAATTCTGCGTCTACAACCCAGCCGAAGAACACAAGGTTGCTGCCTGCAAAGAGGACTTCGTCGATCCACCGGAGGACGTCTATCAGTGGGATTTCAGCGGTGGATACACCGAATCTCGTTGGAACACACAAATGATTGAGAAGATTGTCAACGCCGCCTTGGAGGATGATGGTGACGATGGCCCGATTGCCATGGCCGACGTCGACCCCGAATATATGATGAGCCTCATGAAGGACAAATTGAAGAGGTATTACAGGGGGTGGAAGGGATTCCAGCCGCGCTTCAACAAAAAGCTGGGGCGCATGGAGACGAAGAGAGAGGCAAAAGCCCGCAGAACGCAGGCCTATGAGCAGCACCAGCTTGCGACCCGAAGCAATTCCTCCAAACATTGTGTAAGTTCTGCTCAGTGACGCTCAGAAACGTTGCTAAATTATGTGTACCAGAAATATGAAGACCGCATTCAAACAATCATCACCACCATCGACATCAAGAAAGCCGAGGGCAGCGCGGACAAGATTGCGACTTGGGAGAGGCTGCTGGAGATGGCCGAGCTCCTCGGGGAACAGGGAATGTCGTCGGAGGAAGAAGATGAGGTCGAGGTCGAAGACACTAAGATGCTTATTTTCAAGGTCAAGCTTTGCGTCTGGCGTGAGCCCCGTGTCGTCGATTATTTCCGTTTCGTGGATAAGCAAGCAGCGTTGTACAAGAAGCACCAACGGGGTCTGATCCCCCACACCAGAGTCAGGACTGGGGTCCCCAGCAGTTCCAAAGTCCCGCGTGGCCTTCCCATGAGCCTCTACAGCGGCGAATGGATCAAGAACGCGACCCCTGCTTACGTCAAGGACCTCAAGATTTCGAAGGAGGCATTCGAGTTGTTCGTCGCTGCAGTTGATAGGATGGCGCTGTAAAGTGGGCAGAATAAAGTCACATTTGTCCTACAATACATACGAGGAGATACACGAGTACCAATATGCGATTTTGTAAAAATTTCATAGTCTAGCCAATACACGAACAGCTGGGTTTTGAAGAAATGCCGTGACGACAAGTTACCCGCCGACCGATGCAACGACCATATTGAGGGTACCTGTCAGATATTCAGCATAGACCAATCGAGGTCTGTGGGTGTACAACGCTCACAGCACAATGAGCGGCTACCCCTGCCGACGTACAACGTCGGACAGAGTACTTGTAGGCTTCACCGATTTGGGAAGGTGACTGCCGATGTCACATCGTCACGGTCATCGCCACCTGATCGTCAAGCTTTCCTCCACCCCATTCCATCTCCACCACCACCAACTCAATTCCGAGCGAACGTACAGTGCGTAGCACCGCGTTCGCCGTTATTGAGAGCGCACTGTGCTTTGCCATCGTCACATCGGCACTCAATTGGCACGGTCATCGCCACCCTCCTTCTCCATCCCGCTCACCACCATTCCATCTCCACCACCACCAACCCATTCCGAACGAACGTACAGTGCGTAGCACCGCGTTCGAACGACATAAGACCCTTCCTTCGACTCTTCGAGCGAACGTTCAGTGCGTAGCACCGCGTTCAATCAACTCGTCGTCTCGTAAACTTCAAGTCCCTCGTTTCTTCTCGGGCGAACATTCTGTGCGTAGCACCGCGTTCAAGCCTTTCGCCCTCCCAATCCCCTCGTTTCTTGTGAGTACAGCTTTGCTTTCTTAAACTCTCGTACTCATGAAAATATCAGCTCTGAGATATGGAGTCCTCCGGTTCTTCGCCCTTGCCACCCACTTTGCTCCATTTACGTTTTCCTCCATTCTTTGACGACCTTACCTAACCACGATTTAGAGCGTCGAGCCATTCGACGGCCACATTGAGAACGGCATGGGCGTCTTTGGGGTACACTTTGGCGACCCCCGCTTTCTACTCGAAATTCCTGGTCCAGAGCACGCAACCGCCCCCGACGCCTACAGTTTCCGCAAGGGCAACTTCAAACGTCCCCTCTGGATCAACCCCCACTTGCCCTACCTTCTGCTTCTCCCAAGAGACAACGCCTTCCATGGGCCTCTCTTCCAGTGCCTCAATGTCGACAAACACAATGTCCCCGTAGAGAAATTGAACATCGTAGCCCCGGGCTCGTTCGAACACGATATCCGATGGGGCCTCAAAATGGACCTCATCGACCGTTGGCTGCACCTGGAGAGTGTCCTCCGTATGATGCTGCGGCTAATGATCGACCTTTATGGTGGTCATATTGCCGAGGGGGTGTACGGGTTTCTATCCCCCATCTCCTATCGCTACACCGAGCGGAATGCCCGCTCCCGCTCCGCCGCCGTAGACATCGCTCTGCGCTCGCGCGATGCGTTTCTCCCGCTCATGGCCCAAATCACACTCATGTTCATCCTCCTGGATGCGCGCGACCCCAAGCACTGGAGGGATCGGCTGCAGGGGAGAACCAAGCTCCACTGGCAATAGATGACCTACTTGGAGCGTTCTGCGGTAGGAGACATGTCCATCGACCCTCTCGGGGGCATCATCGACCTCACTCTGGCAAAAAAGCATGCCAATCATTACCTCCCTCGACACATTCACTGGCTCTTACCCCACCTCCTCGGGAAACACCGTGTCCCCCTCTACTTTTTCTACGGGAAAGACTTTCCTTTCAAGGAGCCCATCCCCGACCCTCTCCTGGCGGCCGGTTTTTGGCCAGATGCCGACGAGCTTGAATATCTACGTAGCCTCGACGGCCACGTGGTTTTCAGCCCATGGTATGTCTCCCAATTGCACTCCTCCAACTCGGGTGCCGAATGTGTCTATACAAGTCTCAGAAACGGCACACCTCCACCTTCCCCACATCTAGCGCCGTCTGTCCTTGCCGCACCCTTCCCCGCTGTCGTACCCGGCAGCGACCAGAAATAAGGGGAAGATGTCCACGCTTTCATGGAGCGCCGCAGGTTACGCAACGACAAGCGCGCGCAGCACGAATCTACAGAGGCAAGGACGGCGCGTCTTGCTCGAGAAGCTCATGCATCCAAGGGAGCGTCACCGGGCAAGAGGGGGGCTCGTGTGTTCATATGGGATGAAGAGGAGGGTGGTGTTTTTATCCGGCGCGCGTACAATCACATCAAGGCCGCTGAGCTCTGGGACAAATTCACCCCCGCCCAGTGCATCTACGATTCCTTTTCCGATCAGTGGGATCTCTGCACCGCGTTAGCTCCCAGCGAAGAGGCTGAGCCCGAGTCTTTCGACGACGGCGACGACGACTATGAGGACTTCATGCCATTCCATCCCCCCACTTCAGCCACCGAGGTCATTCCGTCAATTCCTGATGTCCCCGGGCGTGACACACTGGAGGCGGAGACTGGCGAGAGGGCCGCGCAGGTCCTCGAGCGAGCATACAATCTGGAGCCCGCGGATCAGGATCGAGGTGCAGATGTGCAGACCCTCTCGGGATGGCAGAAACAAGACGTCCAGTCCAACATCTCCCTTCGCTTCGGCTTCGCCGAGCCCATCTCCCCCCAGCAGACGCAACCCAAGTTGCAGTCCAAAGCGTGTGCGTGGACCGTCGGCGACGAAATGTGGGCTGTTCCTGAAACATCGGCACTCCCCACCCTCCTCCATTACATTATCCAAGGCGATCTCACAGTCGCTCCGGCTGATCTGTGTGATTTGACATCACACGACTCGGACTTGGACCGCGACTGGAGCATCGATGTCAACATCTTGCGCCAGCAGGACAAGACGCTCTACGAGATTCGTCCTCGCAATTCTGAAGCGTCCAGTCCGTCGAGTCTAGTAGGGAGCGCTGCGACCGCGCTTCAAATCATCAGGTCAGGCTGGGCGCAGGACGGTGTTCACTATATCATCCGCAACCTTGTAAAACTGGGCGCGGTGTTTCATCCTAGCTGGCGAAGACCGGCTCATCATCACCCATCTCCTGCTCCCATTTCTTCCCGCCTGACGTTAGGTCGTCGCCCTGCTGGCTACATGCCCACCTTCGTCGACTTCGGTGTCTACGTCCAACACCGTGACGCATTCCTGCGCTCTTCGCGCGGTCACGTAGCCCTGTTCTATGGGGGCATTGTGGGCCGACTTGCTCGCTTAGCTCTCTCGGACTTCGAAGACTTGGCCTGTTTTGATCCCTCCGAAGATGTCCTCGATGCCGGGGCACGCGTGGCCAGCGCGAATGGCAAAGAAGCGCTGTGGTATGAAGTCTTGACGGAGGAAGAGATCCGTCTTATCTGCGGGGTTTACATGATTGAAACAGGTACGTAGACAAGCGTACCCTCTCACTGATGTATACTCATTTCATTCCAGGACAAAAGAGCAAGGCGGCAGAAGACGGCCAGCAACTGAAGTACATCTCCTGGTGGCCAACACCAACTGCCTTCTGGTCGTCCGGACTCAATACGGGATGGTGGAGCACCAAGTGTGAGCGGTGGTTCGTGAAAAGGCTGAAGGAGACGAAGAGCCCGCAGGTGAAGCTTCACACCTACAGCGAATGGAAAAACAAGCTCAGGTTCAGTACTGCTGCCCACAAGGCGACTGTAAAGAACGACGAACTTTCTGCACAGTATCTCGCAGCGCGCCTCTCCTAGTACCACGTCGACACTTTGTACTATACTTCTATTCTTACTGCTACTCTACTTGTATATTTTACTCTTACCGACGATGAATGATGACAGTCTGCAGATCATCTGCAGATGGGTTTAAAGCCACTTGAAAGTTGAGGTTTCGTATTCAGTTTCAAGCACCTTTAAATGAGATTTTTCTTTTTGCCATTTCAGCGTGTTTTAAACGTAACCCGAAATGTAAAGTATCGACAATGATATCAACGTGCTTTAAATCTGAAGTTTCGGAGCTCGTTTCAAGACTTGTGATTCGTCATCTTTCATATTGCATTTTTTGACTCGCCAAAGGCGCAACGATACTTCAAGTTTAGTCGAGCTTTATTTGGATTATGATAGATTAGATTAGTGATTAGATTTCGCCGAGCCTTAAATCCGAAGTATCAAATCGGGTTTTCGGCCGCATTAGATATATTATTATACTTTGAATTACGCAAACTAACTTAAACCCCCATTAAATTGAGGCCCCGGCGTGGTGCCTGTTCCCTCAGATTTCAAGCCGGCTAATGTATCTTTCGTCTGGATTCAACGCGCATTTTTTGCCGTCTCCACCGGCTAAGTATTGTAACTCCATGCTTCGAATAATCTGGCGTACTATTTTGTTGCGGGATCGGGTGGCTCGCGTTTCGGCTACGCGTTACTGGATCGGGCCCTCCACTTGTGGTCTAAGCCTCTTTGTTTATTATCCCTATTTTCTCGTTTGCCTCGCCTTCTTTCGTTGTGTGGCCCGGCAACTTTCATACACGCACGGTGTTTTTCGGACAACTCAGTCGCATCCGATGTTTTTTTTTTTTTTTTTTCTGGTGATTACATTCCGGTCCATCCGCATCCCACGCTGGATACCGGAATTTCCGGTCAGTCAATCCTTCTCTTCCCCTCACACGACGCTATGCATACCTTCTGCCACGTTTCTCGGGTCCTCATTCACATGAGTGACGTCGAAGACCCTTTTGCTCGCGACGCTCATCATCCACGTGCCTTCTCATCGTACCTTGTGCAGCTCATTCTCTCCATCCTGTCCTCTATCCTCACGCCGAATCATCTGGCTGCGCTCATCCTCGGAGATCGTCGCTGTTTGGATCGCGTAGGACTTGATATCCTGACTTCTGTGCAGCCAATCTCACACGCTGGCTCATTGCCCTGCGGAAGACTGGCCGGCAGAAGACCCTCGCCCTGTGTTCTCGCTCGATTTCTTATTCGGCCTACTTCGTATTCATTTTTTTCCATCCTGCGCTAATTCTTTTGTCAGTATTCTTGCGGGGCCGATTCATTGACACTACTTCGAAATGTCTCTCCTGTTCTCGTTACGTTGTTCGTCCATTTGGCGGCTCCATAGTCGGTCTTTCAAAATGATGTCTACTACTCCGGTCTTGCGGCGGTGCCCGAGTTCATTTCACTTCGATGAAGGTCTTGAACCAGAGAACAATTTTTTCAAGTGGGTCCTTCGTTCTCCGGCGTCGGGCTCTGGTCTCCAATTTGGATCTCCCCTCCGTCGAGGTCTAAATGATAGCGGTTCAATCCTTTGGCATCCTCTTGCTCACCTCTTCGCTGATCAACTCGGCGCATAATCAGCGCATTGAAAGCTTCATCGCTATTTTAATTCGACAAGTTTTACTCGGGTCTCAAACCCGTGGTCTCTCCCGTTGTGATATCCATTTCCCTGTTTTGCAGCTTTAGCTACCCTTTTTCTACATGGCTCGACTGCTACTAGTACAAGAAAGGCATGGCTATAGGCTCCCCCAGCGCTTCATGTATAGGCTCCCCCAGCGCTTCATGTAAATGCACAGACTGGAGCATTCTTTGGCAACGCACACGCACTTCCGGCCGATTGGATTCCAAAACTCTCTGGCTGACGCAGACAAAGAACGAAATTCGCTGCACCGATACGGTTGCCCGGTCCTGTGACAGTTCTCCCCCCCGCCCCTTACTTTGATAGTGTTGTCTGCCGCGCTTCATATTTCGAGGTGCCCAGGCGCCGTTCGTCCATGGCCGAACGTTAATTTTTCCCTCTCTACAGCCGCGGGTGGAAAGAAGAGAAAAAAAAGCTTCACCGGAACGGCGCTGACGCAGCCTTGGCGACGCCATCGTGCGGAAGCCTTCCTCTACTTTGTTGGAGCGTGTGACATCGACCGGGGGCGATGGCACGCGGTGGCTCAAAGTGGCCGACGTCGCGATCTGTTTGGGGGTGGTGAACGGAGCGGCAAATTAATAGGGTATCAAGTAGATCTAGTAAAAAAAATGTCCCTCAATCTTATATTTGTTCTGTTGTTGCGCGCAACGGGGTGTCGGACTGAATCGGCAACCTGTATGGCGAGTACCAGAAACAATTCCATGTCCTCTGATATTCCCCGTTCCAGCTGGAGTTTACGTGCGATTGACACTGTGAGAATCAGTGCCGGTTTCGTCCCCCGAAGATGCCATATCAGCGGCAGTATCAGTCGCCGGCCTGATATGGCGAGAATCAAGTGATAGTCTTAGCCGCGCTGATTCTTTCCGTATCGGGTCCGCGGCCGATACTGCCGCTGATACGGCATCTTCGGATGCACGTAAACCAGCACTGATACTTTGAGTATCAATTGAAATATTAGTCACGGATAAACTCTGGCTGAAACGGGGAATATTGGAAGCCCTAGATTTGTTTCCGGTACTCGCCATACGGGTTCCCAAATCTGTCCGACTCATCTGTTGCATATCAGGTACAATTTCTGCCTCTCTTATGCTCATTCATATATCAGGAGCATCTTCAGGGGCACAGATACATTACCTTTTTCGGAGTGCAGTTCGTCCTTGCTCCCCATTCCTTTACATTTGTTTTTGAAGTATATAAACCTTGTAATTACTACTTCGAATTGAGATTGTGCTTTCTCCCCTACATCTCGTTCTATTACGTCTGCCGCTGAACTTAGACATCAGATGACTTCTGAAAACGGGCTCAATCTTTGGTTCCGTTCCCGGGGATTGTGACAAGACCCTGCAAAGCGCAGTTGCGGATATTGTGTGACACTAAAAGCTGCTCCACACTACTCAGTCTCCTCTGCTCTTCCTTCGTCCGGAGGTCGTGGCTCGATATTCTCATTCGTGATTAAGTACTAACCTCCAACCGACCTCGCTCTTGCCGTATCGCGAACTTTTCTAGATCCGTCTGGGAAATCGACTCCCCAACACCGTGCCATACAGAGTCTAGTAAACAGACAGAGCGAAAGACATGTCCCCTAAATATAGAGACCCCCTGGCACTTCTGACCATCGCTCGACTCGAAGGTTAAGCCTTGATATCATTTTATCGAGAAAGTATGTCGGCCAGAGTCTAAGCAGGAACTTGAAGAGTTTGAGTGTCAGCTTGAAAACGGTAGGAACCAAGTTCAGCTCAAGTCGTGGAGAAAGGCAAGTGAAATGAGGAGAGCCTGAGTGGGGGGCTTGAAGGAAAGAAGTCGTAAGACAAGTTTTGAGCCGTTGCCGTGGTTTTATGTTTGATGACATGGAGCTTGATGGGAAGGGAGCGAGGTATATAGAGCAAGGAAGAGCCCCAGGATGTGTGGAGAGGGCAGCCGTCAACATAGATGGTGAGCCTCTACAGTGCTCTACACAGATAGCTCGGCTCTATCAGTTTCTATGTGGGCACCGCCACCTCTACGGCGCGGGCCGGTCTCTATCTGCCAGAAACCGATTTCCAGATGTCATGGTAACCCGGAATCGGCGAAGCAGATGCCTCACATCATGGTTCGGCGCATCCATCTCTCGCGAAGAAACTCATACTACACACCTGAAACAAAAATCTTTCAGTTGTGTTACAGCTATTTGCGGAACATAAGGCGCGGATCATTCTTTTTTCTAAAAATGGCCACTTTGATCATTTTCACTGCTGCCCCTCACTGCTGCCCCTCTAATGCATTCAATTGCCTCAAATGCCGTGAATACTTCACTAGACATCTTCAATGAATGTTCCAGAGTGTGCCGTCTGCTCAAATCAGTTCTCTTATTCAGTGATGGCTGAGTAAGCCAGATGATCAAAATTTACCTTGCTACCCCTGCTTCAAAGGAAGGATCTATTGGGGGGTGCTGAATATTGGTCTCTATGTTTATATATGTGTTTCCAAATGCGCCCAGTACTTTATGTTGCAATTCTGCCACGAGAAACATATCAACAAGCACATCAATAAATCCATTCATTTGATCGTGGTACCTGTGCCATGGCAGGAAGGTATATTGCCCGAAAGGCTACACTATGCACTGTATGGGACACTCATACACCCACAGGCAAAAGGCTAGGGCATCCTCACGTGAATTCCTCTTTAAGCAGGGTCAGCAGTTGGAAGTCCATGGCATTTGCTTACAAATCCACCAGCGGGAAAGAGAAACTTGAGAACCGGCCTAAGCACCGTGAAATAGCCCCAGAGATTGATTGAAAATGGTTCCAGGACTCCAGGTGAAGAATTGAGCAAGATATCGGGGTAGCAGTGAAATGATAAAATTTTGATCCGCGCCTTATGTTCCGCAAATAGCTGTAAATGTGAGGTTTTTAAATATAAGCTTTCCGCGGTGATTTCAGATGGGCGGAAAATTTCCCTTTCAGGCGGAGTGGAATGAAGCAGTTTAATCATGGCTTTCAATCAGCCTGAGTGGGGAAGATGAACTTTCCGCTGACTCTTCAGACAAGTTGGAAGAACTTTCAGCCACAACGGAAAGATCAACTTTCAACCCATCTGAAAACACAGCGAAAAGTTGATCTTTCAGGATATGGCTGAAAGAATTTCTTTCAACCTGTCTGAAACTGACGTGGGAAGTTGATCATTTTCTCTTTATGGAATAAAGCTCTGTCAACCCATCGGAAAATACGGCGGAAAGTTAATCTTTCAGCGCGTGGCTGAAAGAAGTTCTCTTAACTTGTCTGAAAACGCAGCGGAAAGTGGTTCTTTTCCACTGATTGAATGCCGGGATTAATTTGATTCATTCACTCGACTTGAAAGATCAACTTTTCGCTCTTCTGAAATGACCCCAGAAAGCTTATCTTTAAGCATCTCTTTTAACACGTCTGAAAGATTACTGTTTTAGGTGTGCTACCTGTGACTCTTTCCTTTGCTCCAACAACTCCATCAGGCTACGAGCCTTCTCCCCGACTCACACAGTGGGCTTCGATCTAGATGCACCGATGCAATGCTAATTTTGGGCTAGGAACCCTTAAAACCGCTCTCAGCTTTATTATTTACCCCCTACTTAGCCTCCTGCGAGACCTCCCATTGAGGCGACATTCTCTTGCACAATATCGCGAAGATGTACAAGTCCGCATCACCGAGAAGCTAGAACGACGTTTGTGGCGGATATGCGTCTGTCAGAAGTCGTTGCAAAATGATGATCCCCATGGTAACTGACCTTGTGCTACTACTTATACTCGATGAGACAAGATGCGCATGGCTTCACTTCCCATTCCTACCTCTCATGCCCTATCTGAGGCCCATTTTCAAGGGAATTGGATCTTTTCGACTGGGATACACAGAGCAGCGTCGTAGGTCGCTCATTTGCGTCATGTGCACTCTATTTTGTTAACATACCCGGTACTACCCTCCGTTGAGCCTATCCATGGAGGTGGACCACCCCCATCATTCTGTGCACGTTTCTCCTGGCGTCAACCCTCCTTGCGGTCATCAATGGTGCGAACTGTAGTGACTGAGACAGGCATCGCCAACTGACATCACCGCAGTTCCACTCTCCGCGTACGACACTGTACAAGAAGTTACATACCGTCCAAACGATACCCTTCCTCCGCTCCCTCTCAGCAATCTCATACCCTCGATTCTCCAGAATCCGAGAAGCAGCTTCACTCCCCAGGTGCTGACAGTTGGAGATGTGACCCGGCTTAACGGTTCCATCTTCAACTACACTATCGTTGCAGCCCTCGATGGCCTTGTCAACGCCACGTCTGTTTCATCCTTCTCGTACTACAACAACCCGTTCTCGCATAGTTGTGACGTGGTACGGGTGTTCAACCTCAGAAAGCCGTTGTATAATCTTTCCTGCAGACAAACATGACTCTTAATCTAGGCATGAGCAATGAGACTGGCACGGACGTGCAACTGGAGGTCAGTGAAAGCAGTGTCACTATTGCCCGAAAAGAGTCACGCAAACATGGTAGGGGGACATCGCTTGTCACATCCCGACTCCCTTTCATCTGGCCTGGACTACTAATTCCGTCCAGCAATACGATGCCCATGATTTTCGAAGTGTAGCCCAAGACTTGGCCTCCGATCTTGTGAGTTTTCCCACGAAAATGGTCCAGAGCAAGGTGACCGAACTTTGCTTTCCAGGCCCTGTGGTCAGACTCGTCAGTCATCCTCTTTCTTATGCACTCACTTGGATGCTTAGGTTTGACTTTTTTGGCCGGAATGTCACTGGCGCTTCGGTGGGGTTGACCGTTAGGCCATGTTGTGATTGTGATGCCGCTCTTGCGGGGGCCCCACCCGAGACAACATCTCTTCTCCAGCGACCCTGTTCTTCGACTGTCTCGCAGTTCCTTGTAACCGCCGGGGATTATATATTTGACAAAGCCTCTGCTTCCGGACCGATCATCGATTTCATAGGCCCTCCCCCGGCCCTTTCCCCCACCGACGACAATCCTCAAATGATTGCCAATTTTCTCAAAGACATGGCCGATCATCTCGGCGATATCTCCTTGTCTAACCTTGTTACGTTATACCAAAATGTGCTCCAGACGGCATACCATCTTGTTCGTCTGGATCTTGGTGTCATCCTGGACAATCAGATCTACAACTCTCCGGAAATGTACAAACGCACCATTCTCGCTGGTCAAAACCCGCCAGGTTCCGGCGGGGCCGCGATCGCTTCTCTTCAGTGGGCATCTGATGCGTCAACAATGGCTCAGTGGCAGAAGCAAGTTGAATTTTTCAAAAACAGCGATCGCGTTCCGGTAATGGAGTACCTCCGGCCTGTGCCACGTCTGAAGCCGCTGGGTTCAGCAATCACCAGTGTTTTTGTCTCGACATTCGCGATGCTCTCCGTGATGTGGACAATATTTTCCCTTGTCGCGGGCGCTCTTGCTCGCTCACGTCCCGGTACGTTATCACCTCACCCTCCCTCTTGATGGCTTCCCTGACGTTCTCAATGCGACCGCAGAAGGCCCCAGCGCAATCCTGGGTCATTCTGGGGGAATGAACAAGGATTTGGAGGATGGAAACTCAACCATGGAGGGTGAGTTCCGCAGCAATTGATTCGGAATTTTGGCTGATACCTTAGAATAGGGTGGGACGCAAGCGACACCCTACTTGTCAATCAAACAGAGCCCGATAATGCATGGCACACGCAGTTGGGCCGCCTGCGTCTGGACATGGAGATGAGGGACCAGGAGATGCGGCGTTTTCTCACACGGATCATGCGCTCTTTAAAAAAGGATGGCCTTTTGCAAGACGCAGAAAGTGAAGATAACATAGAAGTCGAGCGCAGTGAACTGCGAAGTAGCTGTCCATATTCTCCGAGAGATCCTTTGCTTACGATAATCGCAGTGGATAAAGCATTTGGCACGCTCACGCGCCGTACAACCACGAAATCAAGTGTTGTATAAACCTGGGTATTGAAAAAACGACTGGAGGATAGAGTCGGAGAAAAAGGGTACTTATTTGAGCTGTGCTGGTGGTTTAGTTACTTGACGCCAATGAAGCGAGAGTGCACATTCAGGTAGTCACTAGGAAATCAGAAGAAATTCATCTGCATTTTGACAAGCCTTTCCGGAATCCGACGTCCTCAGAACTTGAAGTAACTGAGAAGTTAGGTTGCTTCCAGCGGCAATCCAGCCTTCATATCTTCAAATCCTCGGTGGAGCAGTGCAAAAAGTGGACAGTGATGGTGAGCGTTGCGCGTAATTGGCGTGCGAGGATTATATCACCGGGAGTGCCCTCGTCTTCTGCGTCGCGAGAATTCATGATGGGCTGTTTGCTCGCGTTATCTTCATCAGGAAAGACCTCCTTTGGGAATAAGGCCAGATTAGCCCCAAGAAAGGTCCAATTCGGCCAGATTTGTTCTGTCAGGGATATCTGCTTTTTTTGGACCTTCAAAATAATTTAGTGCTGAATTTCCGTATTTTACCCCGCGTTGGGAGGGTTTGATAGAACATTAGACTGCATGGTTCTTGGATATTCCGACCAAATGAGCCTTGAAACCGTATATTGCAAAGCTATCTAAAAAGATATGTGTCACGTGAAGCGTCTACTGGCCAATCAGCCTTATCCATTCCTTTGGGCACGCTGAGACAAACAAACTGATCACTGCCACCCGTCCTCTCGCTGCACTCTTCTTCGCATACTGCTTTGACAACATACCAACTTGCAAGTTGCAGCCTCCACATGTATCTTGACTTCCTTCGAAGCCCTCCAAATGCAATCTTGAGTTTCTGCCACAAATCAAACCCTGTAAAATCCGGCTGACTCGATCCCATATCCTCTGCTTTCTCAGGACCCCCGCTGACCTCTTTCCATGCTTAAAAGTCTCCTGCTACTATTGATCTGGGCTCTCATTTTATCCATGCAAGTGTTCGATGTGAAATTCTCCTCATATTTACTTCATGTGCCATGTTTTTTCTTTTTTTTTTCAGGTCAAGCTACATGTTGAACGGGCAGCTCTTTGCGACGTAGACTGTGAGCATCAACAAGTGTTGCAGGAAAAAGCCGAGCCAGCGTTGCCAGTGTTACCGTCGTGTTCCGAGACGCGAGGAGCAGGAATGTCGGGTTGGGTGTGTCCCTTGCCCCTTCCCCCCTTTTATTAACAGTACTATGTAACTGGTCCCAGAGGGCTGTTCCGCATGCTCTACCGGGTTTTCTTGGTGGCTCTTTCGATCTTCCTGACCATAATGTGAGTATTTCAAGCCTGTGTCTACGCCAACATTGCGCCTTACCGAAGCGTGACATTCGAAACGCGCCGGTGCAGCATGGCCCCGAACTCGAGGGGCAACTAGCTCTCCAGGCGACGGCGAATGCTGGAGAGATGGGATGAGAACCATGCTCTGTTGCCAACGCCGATAGCGCGAAGACTGATGTTTCAGGTGTGTTCCCTTTTCTGTCTGTTGTTTTCTTTGGGCTGACCCCCAATCATTCCAGCCTGTTTTCGGGGTGTTGGGACCCCTCCTCCTCCTCCAAATCGATACGTGTTGGCACAGCAAGCGCAACGTGACACAGGGGGCAAAGTGTGGGGCACTTGCCATAACGGCAACCGTGTGGCATCCGACACGCACTTGCACGGCACTTGCGTGGGATTTCCACGGCAACCCAACGGCATTTGCTGCGGACTTGACGGGATCATGTTCTTTTGATCCGACATGGGTCCGAGGAACCTGTTTAAAGTTTTAAATTACAAATTCAATCATAATTTGGAGCATGATGCGAAACCCATTTATGACTGCCCAGCAGGCCAGCAAAAACTCAATAATGGCGTTTTGAAACACCCTCAATTAGGAAGAGCGGTACTTTGCCGTTCGGTAACTCTACTATGTTTAATGCGGTCTCCAAAATTATCGTGACGTTTGAAGTAAATATATATATATATTCTGATTTGTTCCAACAGGTAATATGTGATAGCATGGTTGAGCATAGGTACTATTTGGGTTCCAATATATAGATGCCATCCTCCACATTGCTGTGACAATAGTTGTTTAAGTCTTTCTCTCTCCTGTTTTTCAATTTCTGCTTTTTGACACTTGTCCTAACGTGGAAGCGAAGGAATTGAACACTTCGATAACCAATTATCTTTCAGCAAAGTCCGGTGGAGTGATAAGGACCACCCGCTTTCTAACGACGAATGTCGTGATCAACAACACATTCTTGTCGATCAACGTATTCGACTTGCATATCCAGTCCGACCTCGCAAACCTGATAGAAACGTTGCAGGCAACTGACACCAGCATTTGAGTCGTGTTTTTGTCCAGCAACAACCCGGATCAATATCATTTCCATAATACATCGCTCAGTGTCAAAACAACCCGAATAATAGCTAAACAACTCCCACACCAGAATTTGAACGTTCGTTCTGTGACCCAGGGCTGCCGGACATGACCTTCCCCATCGCCCTTTTCTGTAGTGGTGTCAAGATTTGGTTCGAAATTGAGGTTCGAACCTGAACCGAACCCAACCCGAGTTCAAATACATGAACCTGAACCTAAAGCTCGGTTCTGGGTTCAGGGAATGTTGGTAACCGAAAATTGAACCTGAAGGCGAGATTTCCGCCATTTCGAGAGAAAATTTAAGGATTTGGTGATTTTAGTTTCACACAAAAAGGACCAATATTCACCACATATGTTGAAGCTTTCCACATGTGCGCACGCTTGCGGTGCACATTGCACAGTTCCCGGTGGCCGGGACTGTCAGTACGAAGATGGTCATCAATGCGGTGAGCTGCCCGCTGTGATCATCCAGGAGACCCAAGATATTATTGGGGTGCTGGTGGAGATGCCCGCAGTGCAGGCACTCGGAGGAAAGTTCATCCAGGCCATGTTTAATCATGTTGTGAAGGTGGAGCTGGTGTCGCCGTTCAAGTAAATTAAATCCAGAGGCTGCCAGTCACGTTCAAATAGATTGAATTGACCACATTTGGGTGGTTGAATTCCTTGGGCAGCGAAGTCTCGCATAAGTCCGTTTATTTGTGTTACTCTCCTATAGTTCACTTTTCTCAAAATGCTGCCACCCTCTTCACAAAATTCATGCCTTTGTTGAGGCTCAACAAAGTGGTAGCAAGGTCAAAAAATTCTTCCGGCAGGGGGAACTAAGTATCCTACTCAAGGAGTGCAAGGTAGGATTGCAATAAGGATTTGCTTTCTTCGAGGCAAGGTCCCTCAATTCCCCCCAGATGTCCACTAACAATGGCAAAGATCAGGACAGCTATAGATGTTCTGGCTGATGTCAAGGAGATGCAAGATGAAACACACCTCAGGCACCAGGAGGTACTCAACATCATTGAAGCAATGTCCAACTCGGATTCAGCTTCTTTGGTATGGTAACACTTCTTTTTGCAAAGCATTGAAATAACAGTCCTCCAGATTAGCCACATGTATTCTGGCTCATACACAAGGTGGTACCAGGCACTCACGCATTTCTCACATGCTCACTCTAACCTCAGCTCTAATTCCATTTATATGCTACCAGCAGAGCCCAAAATATTCCATGGCCGTGACTCGGAGCTTGCACATATTCTTAAGTCTTTTGAACAGGGCACCCCCAGGATAGCCATTTTAGGTGCAGGTGGAATGGGCAAGACCAGTCTAGCAAGGATTGCTTTGCATCATGAACAAATCACTACCAAAGATCAGGGAAACCGATTCTTTGTTGCGTGTGACACAGCATCGAGCCGAGCGGAACTTGCAGGTCTCATTGGGGGTCATCTTGGAATGAAACCTGGAAAAGACCTGACACAAGCAGTCCTCTGATACTTTGCCAATGGTTCACCCAGCTTCTTAATTCTTGATAATCTTGAGACACCATGGGAGCCAGTTGAATGCCGCAGGGATGTTGAAGAATTCCTCTCTCTGCTCACAGATATCACCAGTCTCGCTTTTATGGTTTGTAATGTTCTTTTTCATAAGAAACCTCACTAATAACCTAATAGGTTACAATGCGAGGAGCGGAGAGACCAGCAAAAGTCCGGTGGACCCAACCATTTCTATTGCCATTGCGGCCTTTGTCACAAGATGCAGCCCAAAAGATGTTCATTGAGATTGCAGATGACAGGTACTCAATGGATGAGGTGAACCAGGTCCTTGATCTTACAAACAACATGCCACTTTCAATTAGCCTTCTAGCTCATGTAGTGGACATGGAGGGCTGCAGCCACATATTATCTCGGTGGAAAACAGAGAAAACTTCCCTGATCTCCGAGGGTTATGACAAAAAGTCTAACCTAGAACTATCTATTTCACTCTCGCTTTCAAGCCCCAGAATTGCCTCTATGCCCCATGCCCAGGATCTTTTGGCTCTCCTGTCTATGCTCCCGGATGGGCTGTCAGATGTGGAATTCAAGCAAGCCAAATTTCCAATCAAGGATATTCTTAATTGTAGAGCTGCATTGCTTCGTACTGCTTTGGCATACACTGATGACTCTAAACGGGTGAAAGTCTTGGTCCCTGTCAGGGAATACATGGAGAAATTTTTCCCTCCCACAGACCAGATGATAAAACCTCTGTTCAACCACTTTCATGAACTTGTGGAAACATATATGACAGCTTTTGGGAAGGAATCTGCAGCTTTTCATAGGATATCATCTAACTATACAAACATCCAGAATGTTCTCCGATATAACCTGCGGTCAGAGCACTCAGATTTAGGAAACGCTATCTACTGCACTTGTGACTTTAATCGCTTTAGTAAACGTAGTGGACATGGAGCAACTCCTCTTTTGGAAGATATTACCTCCCTTCTTCCATCTATAGATGACCATCGCTTGAGAGTCATCTCCATCTCTGAACTGCTACCTTTGTCAAGAACTCATTCAATCTCTCATCCAGAGATGTTGATTGCTCAGGGCTTGGACCATCTTGAGCACTTTGATGACCCCAAGATTAAATGTATGTCTGCTGTGAATCTTCATACAATGCATATTGACGTTTCCTAGCCAGATTCCATTCATGTCTAGGATTCTACTACTCAGAGCAGATCCGTGACATACCCAAAGCCATTGAACATTGTCCGACTAGTCTCTTCCTGGCACAGGTAAATGGAGACTACAGAGGCCAATGCATTGTACTTAATACACTTTCATGGATTGAATGGCTTGGTGGTAATTATACTGCTGGCCAAGTATATGCACAGGAGATGCAGAAACTGGCAAAAATCTCTGGGGATTTCTTCCAAGAGGCACGCGGACTATATTCTGAGGCTCTTTGCTGTCAGGATCTGGGTGATTATAGATATTGCATCTCCCTGTTCACAAAATCCAGAACATTTCTTGGTCTATGTGGCATGGCCATGGCTCATGTGGATCTCAACTCTCATATTATGAACTCTAAGGCCGACCTTTACACCTGCAAATCGGAGTATGCTGAGGCACACAGTATCCAAAGTCAAATTCTCCAAGAAGCACTGGAAGATCATAATATTTATCGGCAAGGGTTTGCCCTCGTCAACATTGTGGAGATTGAAGTGGCCATGGGAAGTCACAAGGATGAGATACAAAAGAAGATTGATGCATCCAAAATCATCTTCGAAAGGCTTGGGATTCTTAGAGTATTAATGGCTATTGAGTGTGCTCAGGGAGATCTCAATCTCAGGGAAGGTGATCTGTCAAGCTTGTTGTTCTGTGAGTGCCTCAAATCTGAGTGGGATGATCTCGCGACCTATTGCCTCGAGAGACTTGGCAATATCACTAGGTGGGATGGATCACCCCACCCCTCCTCATGGACAACAATCTTTCTTGCACATTCCCTCCAGAGAAAGTAAAAGTTAGGAATTTACAAGGCCTTACAATTCCTGGGTGATGTCTTTCTCAAAGAGAATGATGAAGTCACAGCCATTTCACTGTTTACTCTTACCTTGGAGGGCTTCACCCAAATGGATGTCCACCGAAGTAGAGCAGCATGCAGGATCAGACTTGGGGATATATCAAAGAAGAGTGGTGATTTGCTGAGGGCACTGGAACTCTGGAAAGCAGCCAGGCCACTCTTTGAACGATCATCACCATTGAAAAAAGTTGAGGATATTGATGAAAGGTTGAGTGGGATAAGTGAGCATGTGAAGGAACAGTAGTTGTAGTCACTTGAAGAATTGTATATTAGGGTCATTCACGGTTCTCTTTTTCCGACCCTTTTTCACTCCCTTTTTCACTCCCTTTTTCGCTGCCTCTTTGAATTTTCAACATTCCAATTTGGCTACATGATAGGTGTAGTTGTGAGTCTACAAGATATCCACTGCCGTATACAAGCCTCTTGGCATGCAAACCATGTACCTTCCAGCAAAAGGGAACAAAAAAGGGAGCAAAAAGGGCCGGAAAAAGGGAACACCGTCGGGGGGTTTCACAGTTGCCCTTTTTCTGTCCCTTTTTACTCCACTGAATTGAAAAGGGAAAAAAAACCGGGTGGAAAACAGAAAAAATGGGGAAAAGGGAGAAAAAAGGGAGTGAAAAAGGGCGGAAAAAGGGCAACTGTGAACGACCCTATTGGTTCGTTTACACCCTGGATAGCCTATTTATTATGTCAGTCCATTTATTTACTCATCACAAGCTCTGGAAAAGCCAAAACCAAAGGAGAGCATCAGGAAATATGAAAGTTGTTCCATAGACTTCCACAGACCTCATAGATATCATAGATGATAGAAGTATATCGCAGTGTATAGAATCATCGCGAAAATGGGGACCTTTTTGGAAGCGGATATCTACCAATGCAGATCAGCACAATCATCAAAATCTGCGGCAGACATCAAAAAGCCTTGTGATGTTTAACAGGCGGTTGTAAGGCACCATTTTTCCTGCAAAGCTCACAAGGCTTGTGACGTCTGCAATGGTTTTTCAGATTTGGGACCATACAAAACCACTCTATATACCTCTCAGATATCGATCGACACTTTGCTGTTTCCCATACAAGAGCGCGGCGGGGCGCTCCGCGCCCCACTACTTCGGTTCAGATCGTGAGATTATTTTGATGGCTCGGTAACGGTGTTTGTGGGCTCCCAAAAGAATTACAGAAAATGTGCCCAAAAAGGAAAGAGAAAGAGAGAGAAAAGAGAGAATTCAGGTTTTATTCATACTACACACAGTGTACTTTTGGTGTACTTGCACATGTTCAGGCCGCATCAACTGTTTGGTGTCAATGGTTTAGACAAACAGCTTAATCCGGTTAGGGGTGATTTTCATCTTGTCTTTCGACGACGATGAATCCATCCTCTCCCGATTACTTTGCTGAAGTTGAAGACTTTGATGTTGCTATTCTTCTGGATATGTCCCCTCTTAAACTAACAGGGCCTGTATCTGCACCGGTTAGCCCAAGTTACGATCCACACAATATGCTTCTGCCAGATGTCATCACAGAACCAAGTACGGGTGAGAATGGTATGATTCATCCTTCCAAAAGTTCCTGGTGCAAACCTATATATTCACCTGCCATTCCCAACTAACGGACCTTGTAGGACCACATTTATCCCCCCTAAATGTGGTCCTAGGTAGACCTCAGCCAGCCAAAGTCCCTCCTGCAGCCACCCTATGGGGACCTACAGGGACCGGGGGGGGGGGGGGGGGGGGGGGACCATGGGCGACGGTCCCTCTAGGGGAGGGGGACGCATAGAGCGGCGGTGTAGGGACAGGGATACTGTGGGGACAAGGGCCAGATATAGGCACGGTGGGGGGACAGGGGGACATCTCACAGAACATCGACAGTGGGGGGACGTTAAGAGGGACATCACGTGCCCGGTACACACGCGGTGGGGGGGACGTTTACAGGGACATCACGTGCTCGATACACACGTGGTGGGGGGACAAACGGGATATTTTTTTTCACGGTGTGAGATGGGATCACGTGCCTGGTACATCTGGGGTGGGGGGACAAGCGGGACGTTTTCTTTCCAGTTGTTGGCGGGTGTGGGGATAGCGTCACGTGCCCGGTACATATGCGGTGGGGGGACAAGCGGGACATTTTCTTTCCAGTTGCTGGCGGGTGTGGGGATAGTGTCACGTGCCCGGTACATATGCGGTGGGGGGACAAACGGGACGTGTTCTGCATTTCATTGTAAAAGGGACATACTGGCGGTGTGGGGACATTCAGACTTGTAAAACCTTCAGACAGGGTGCTAACGGGACAGCATGTAACTAAAGGGACACCGGGACTAGAGGGACAGCGGGACTAAGTTTCGGCGGTGGGGGGGACATCCTCGGAGGCCATGTAAATAGTGTGTAGCTGCTCCGCCACTTGGGCGTCATCTTCCTCGACACCACCCTCATCATCCAGCTCTTCCCCCTCCTCATCTGAAGCCCCTGCAGCCTCCACCTGTTGAGCTAGGGCCTGGGCTTGAGCTTCCGCCTCCTGTCTCCCAGGTTCCACCACTCCATCCATAGCCGAAGACTCTGGGACCTCCTGAAGCCGAACCCCTGGCTCAAGGGTCCCTGTAAGCCGTGCTCCCGCCTTCTTTGCCAGGTTCTGGAACCTCTACATGTGGGTCGAATCATACCACTCCCGACGGAATCGATACCGACGGATACTCCATGAAAGGGCTGGGTCAGACTCCTGAAACTCCACTTCTTTAGCAGTCAAAAAGGCCTTCTCATCTCGAATGCTGGTGATGACCCGTCGAATCTCAATATTGCAACGAGTAATTTCTTCCCGGGCCCGTTAAATCTTGAAGTATTTATCGAGGAGGAGACAGGCTGATGGGGTAGCCCAGGGTCGGACTTCATTCAGCTTCGCGGGCTTCCGGAGGAGGTCAAAGTCCGCCAAGAAGGCATACTCAATGACCGCACCCCAGCTGAGCTGATGGCCCGGCGGAACAATGGACTTGGCCCCGGTATTGTAGGAGTTAAGGGTGTTCCGAATAGCTTGTGAACTTACTTGGAGGGCCTTGGCGATGTGCTTCCGGAGTTTATATCCTGGGCAGATTTAGTAAATGGATTTAAGACTTGATACTCAGTGACTTGCCGGTTTGAGACAGGTTCATCTTTGTCAGCTCAAACATTCGCTGGACAACCAGACGTTCCAGCTTCAGTAACGCCAGCCTGTACCTCTTGGTGCTGACAAGATGAGCGGCCTTACGACGTTCTTGTCCCCTTAACAACCTAGGGAAAGGTGGAACGAGGGCGGGGGCCGGCGACGATGACTGCAAGGCAGATAGACACCTTCGACGCCCCCCGGTGGGGGTAAGGAAGCATGAGAGAGGATCCCAGTAGAAATTCAGAGCGATCCGCCGGAAGGGAAATTTTTAATCCATTTTGTAGCCCGCCAGGTATGCAAATGCGCGGCGCCGACACCACACTATCCAGGATGATTCAGGCCTAGAGAGTTGCCAGAAGTGTGGATTACGAGGACTAAAAGTTTAGTCATCGTTCTTATATTCCTCTTCACCCCTCAAAAGTGTGAATTTGGGGGATCAATAAATTTTACTATCTCCGGGGACCCCTATATTTTTTGTTACCTACCATCAGTGAAAAATGTAACCTAACTCCGGGTTTTGAAAGGTTTTGTATGCTCTCCATACATTGCCGTCTCCGGCCACCAATCTATGTCACATCAGTCACGAATGGCTATGTTTCGGCTGTGTCTGTCAAATTTCGAGCTGCCGGTGTCTTGCATCACCCCCGGCACGAATTTCCAGCAGGGAAATTCACACTGGACTCCGAAAAACCCCGAGGCTTGCCGGGTCCTTTGCGTCATCCCCGGTATGAATTTCGATGAACATCCAATGTATAGAGGGTTTGTATGGCATTAATGGCATTAATGCCATACAGAATCGTGAACGATATGTACCTACCTTCATATTCATCTGCACCGGTCACCATACACACCCTAAGGTAAAACACTGTCCTTCAGGAGCAAAAAACTGTCCTTCAGGAGCGACGAGCGCCTTCACGGAATCGTCACCCTTCACTGTACAGCGAGCCTTCACGGTAACTGCAATCACGTTATCGACTGCTGCCATCCTGCAGGACTTCCTTCTCCTTAAGTGGTTTGGTCTCTCGTTCACTCCAACCTCATGCTTCAGGACAGGTTGAGTCGTTCACGACTGCGCACCTTTCAAGGCCTTGAACGATCGAAGTTGACCTTCACGGCTGCATCCACATCTTCACAACTCTTTTAATCCCTTCAGGAATGAGGTAGGTCCACGCCCTTCACAGTTTGCCCCGATCAAGATGATTGGTGTCGTACAGTAGTATATAAGTTGTAGGGCCGTAGTCATGAAGTTAGTGGAGGTGTTCACTGTGTTGATAGCCTTGACTCAATACTGGTTGTGGTGGTAGTGAGAATCTCGGATTCCTCGGCAGTGATGAGTTACCGCACTCCGTCGCAAAAGAACAACGGGAGGTATTCATCAAAAGGAACAGGGGAAGACAGGCTGTGAAAGCGCCGAGAGGTCCACAGTCAGTGTGGAAGACGAAGAAAATTTTCACACGCAACATTATGCAGCAGTGTAGACAGAATATATTGAGCGCAGAAAGTTGGTAGACGTCGGTGAAATTGGACAGGACAAACCAGAAAATTGTCTAGTAGCAGAGCGGTTGCGCAGACAGCGCCAAAGGGCGATGGTAAGCAATGGTGCCGCCGCAACAAGCGATTGTACTGCTTCAGCTCCGTGTCAGATCGAACTGGAATTGGAATCATGGCGGTCAACTTGATGCTCAAGGTTCTTTCCCGGTCCAAAAGAAATCCCCACTAAGTGAGATAGCGGTTGTCATATCATGCATTTTCAACATCTCCGAGATGCCCGAAAACCTCACTTGATCATTAATTGTGTGAGGGATTGGTCCCAGTCATGTTTCACGTTGGCCTACTCATTGAGATTTTTTGAGGACATCGAAAAATAGATGATTTTGGGGCGAGGAGGTGAAGAAACGCACCACAGAATAGGGACCGCATAGATTTCTTGTATGAACCGGAACTTCAACTACGTCTCGGGCAATACCATGCCAGAAACACCGGGAGTGGAGGACACTACGCACCGTTATAAGAAATGTAAGCACATAGAATATAAATAGAGGCAGTCCTGATGAACCAACCGGCCAGCCAGGCGCGATCTGAATCTAACTCCAGGCAAGCGGCGAGGAAGAAAGGAAGGAATACAAATGTCCGATTGGGAATTGGTTCAAATTTCCTCGGGAAACTTGAGACAGACAGTGAGGACGTCTCTCCAGTATAACGAGCTCCAAGGGCCGGCAGCAAGAGTGACGAGGGGCGAACGGAATTTGGAGGAGAAGAGAAAGGAGTGGAATGAAAGTACGGAGTCTGAAGCCAAAAGCTCTGTGATACAGTGGCTAATAGTACTGGTAGAGGCGTCAGAGGCAGTAGACGGTGGTGTTGGAGTCGGCGGGGGTGTAATTTGGAGCGTTGGGTGTGAGCGGTGCCATGGTGGTAACCAGAGGTAAGTGATGTTACTTTACGGGCGCGGGTGCGGCGAGGCGCGAAGGGTGTCAGCGAGCTATCCGTGGCAACAGAATTTAAGGTATCCATGAATGCAAGTAAGGGCCTTCAGGTCAAGCAAGGAGTTTGACTAGATGTTTTTGCGAATGCAAGGTATGTGCCGCCTGCCGAAACGGAAGGCGGTTCAATGGTCAAACACACGAAGGATGAATGTGTGAACAAGGACTGACCTGAGCCCAATTAACAAAGATATAGTCTTGAAAGGGAAAGTTCATGTGAGTTGCAATGGCTGGAGCTGAGAAAGATTTCACTGTTTACTTTGTGATGGTTGAATTGAATCCAGACTTCCTCAAATCTGTGTCGCGACTAATTACATAGTTTTATTGAGACAGAGGTACACGTTGTGCCTACATACATACGGATACAATGTGATGGCGTCGGATGCGAATGTAACTCAGAAAGCGGTGTGCGTTACAGCAGATTCGAGACCGTGTCAGCGTGGTACACTAACTGGACAAAAGAAATGTCACATGCTTGTTTCATGTATATCTCAACATTTTTGGGTCAATCCAAGTGTAGGACCGTGGAGGAGGTTCTTACGGACACTTTGGCAATGGTGATTTGATCAAAATATATTGATTTACCATCATTCAGAAGTAAATACCAAACAGATCGCATATCCGAATTTTGAAACGTGAGCTAGGATTTCTTTCAGGGAAATCTGGTGCACACATATTGTAGTCCAGGATGTTCTTTACCATTCTGCAATTTGAAATGGGCAAAAATATACAGGCGATAATAAGATATTCAGCCCGCAAAATGGCAACTTTTTGCCATTTTCAGGAGCCAAAATTCCTGGGCTACAACATGGATCCTCTAGCTTTCCCCCAAAAGTATCCTAGCCTGCGTTTGAAAATTCGGATTTCCAGTCTGTTCAATATTTGCCCCCGAATGATGACAGATCAATATATTGACATTTCTTTTGTCCAGTTAGTGTACCGTCCTGTCTGGTTCACAGTTTCAGAGGCCTGCCCTGATCTCGGGGCCGAAACAGGCTACATATACTTGCCAATGCAACATACACGAGCGCGACCTTGATAACTTCGCGGAGGAGATCCTGGAACATGTTGAGGCATTCTTGGAGTTTCACCGCCCGGCGATCTGGGCTCCCTCGGAGTCCCTCCCCACTTTGCGGGCATCAATAAAGCTGGCACGACAGAATAAACATACTTGGGCTGATCTTTAGGGAAACAATACCTTGATAAGCGCCGTTAAAACCTACACAGAGGCGCACAATTCTTCAGGCTACCTCCCAATCGTCGGTGTGTTTCTTATATAGAGGTATAATCAAGGGAATGGTGTAGGAGATCACCATTTGCACCATGGGCTGCCGAATGAATAAACGCGAAACAGTAACCATACGTTCAAAACCGGCGTTTTTTCGCGTTGATGGTAGCGGTCCACCTGTGGACTCGGGAATATGAATATGTGGATGACTATAGAGGAGGGAGGAAATCGAACTTGCCACCACTCACGGCCAACGCAGAAGGCGCGTAGATAGCCTTAACAATCGGGGATTAGAGGAATTGCGAGAAGCAATTTGCTCGAGGGTCCACGGCACTGTCGAGCGCTTGATATAAAAAAAAGAGATGATATGGATGAGGGCAGAGCCGCAGGCCCCCAAACAACGTACTTTGTGTCAATGGCGCACGTGCACCCGTCGTGCGTTAAGTGCGTAAAAAGTAACTTATACAAACTAACTTACCTTTACTTGCCCCCTTCGGCATCTTTGCCGTACGTTAACTTAAGGTTTTCCCACGCGTGGTAAAACTAACTTATTTTAAACTCCGCCACGGTTATTAGCGTGCCCGCTCAATTGAGCTCCTCAAGGCAGGGCAGCCTCAAAGTCGAAATTAAGCATGACTCCGACATACCCCTCTGACCTCCACTCCTCATAATTCCTTCGGTCTCGGTTTGTTGAGTTATTTGGCACCCCCTCATCTCGTACAACCCCGCCACCCGGTTCCAGTTAGCCACAAGTACCGGCCAGTAAAATGAACACTTGACAGGTAACATCAAACAAGGTTCATTCATGAGCCATGGCTTGACTTCGTTGCTCGCAGCTTGGCCAACAATGACTTTACTATTTAGGCCCCGGTGCATGCATGCCTCGAACTGCTTCAGTCCCGTGTTCACAGATCTCTATGATTGCACGGAGAAAGAATTGAACTCTGTATCTCATACATCAACAGATAGTAGTCAAGTCAAGGTTATCCCACTGAAGATTTTGCATATACCCCTTTGTACGGACGCATCAGCCTCGCCGTTGAATCCAGATCTGTGGCTTTTATGCATACTCGTCCACAGTTGAATTGTAACAGCCAAATCACAGTGCAATTGAAGTTATTCAAAGTAAAACAAGTTTAAGTTTCTGATAAGTTAACGTGCTGCATAAGTTACTTGAAGTTACTTACCCGTTAACTTACCCGCCAAGTTAGATCAAAAAAAGTAACTTATGCCATCACTCCCGCCAAGTTACCCCGTTATCTACCCGCATTACCAAGTTAAAGTAAGTAACGTGCATGGGGCTCTGAATGCACTTAAATACACTCTCCAGCCGGTTTACATCGGTTGGAACCCCTACTATCTTGACTCCTGCCCTTCCTTTCGGTTAATCCGTGATGGGAACCGACATTTGGTTGAACTGGACATCATCGCGGAGATCGTTAACGAAAGCAGGTGCCATGAGTGGAGAGTTTTAGTCCAGTTCCTGTTATCTCTCACTTCCAGAGCTTGAAGGTATTGACCGCCCTTAGACACCCGCAGAGCCAGAATTGTGTAGACTGCCAGACGGGCCTTAATCTTCGTAAAGACCGACCGTCAACAGTTTGGGCTGTGCCTGAGTCCGAGTGAGTTCTGCACGAGTCGTGTAATAACTTGATATCTAGTGAGAAGGTTGATATTTCTACACGTTTGTGGGCGCTCGCCGCTCGGCAAGCACGAGCAACCCCGGCATCATGATTTATAAATACAACCAACTTATCAAGTTCGAACTTCCACCGGCTCTGGTACTTTGGAGATAACTTAGCCCATACTTAGGCATGCACAACGTCGGGTTACTGCGAATGGTAACGACGGATGGTATGTGTGAGGGGGGTATATACCAGAAGCGGCAGTCCGACACACAGGAAGTTCGACACACTTACCTCAGATACGACACATGTGTCGCACATATATTCAGGTGCGACACACCTCTCAAAATGGTATGTGTCTAGGATCCCGGCCGCGAACAATCGCATCAATTCAGCATCAGTCGACAGAGGTCCGAAAACATTGCCAAATATTTGATGCCAACCTCTCTTTCCTGTACCACCACCACCCGCGACCGCTGTGCGCTTGACGCGCCCGAAAACGCGTCGCAATGGCCTCAAGACACTCTCCCGAGGACCAGAAATTGATTGAGAGCCTGCCGATGGGTATCATAACGGCATTCCGAAGCTCGGTACGCCTTCTCTCACCCATTGACAGCGGTGTACAGCCCTCGACGCGTCTAACCACGTATCTAGATACCAACACTCGTACATTGCTGCCAACTCGCACTTGTTCATCAACAATCACTGGATCGACCCCACGCAGCTTCGTGAATTCATCAAGCAATCTCACGGCTCCGACGCTCAGCGTGCTTTGCCTCCACCTGCAACACGCGTCAAAACCGAGAATGACGCGCCTGACGCGTTCCTGGCGCGTCCTTTGCCGGCGGAACAAGTCAAAACTCGAATCTTGCGCAAAGGGAAACACGAGGTATTGGAGATTCTCTCCGACTCGGATTTAGAGATGGACTCAGTCGAGCCCGGTACTCATTCTGATGGTGTTACCGAGCTCGGGGGAACGGGTGAGCACGGCACCAGAAATATTTGTTGAGGTCGCTCAAAGTGCTTAGATTTGCGCCAGTCCTCACCGCTTCCCCCCTCATCACCGCTTCCCCCCTCCGATATCCCCAGTGATACTTCGCTCCCGACAGCGGGTGAGTTTCCATCACTATCACGTTGCTCAGCTTACATTCAGCCCAAGATTCTGACCCGTACTCGGACGACGAGCCCGAGCCCGAGGGTGACCTAAAAATATCGGATACACTCTGGGCGGACCGCGAAATTTCTTCCACGGTGCGGACGGGGCTGTTCGAGATTACGCAGGAAGTTACCGTTCAGCGTATCGAATAGTGATGTCGCGGGCCCGGCCCAGGCCCTCAGGCCGAGCCGAGCCGGGCCCGGGCTTGGTCAAGCCGAGCCGAGCCCGACACAAGGCTTGGGCGGGCTTAGGGCTCGGGCTTGAAAAATGCCAGGCCCGCCAGGCCTCACAAGCCCGGGCCTGGATACATATGGCCAAGAGCGTGCCAATGGCGCGAAGCGCTCACGGCATTTCGGCTTAGGAGCTTCGGTTCCGTCAAATGCTGAACGAGTATACTGTATTTTTTCGTTCAGATCAACAGGGGGGGTGACGCGTGACATGTTCAATGAATTCGACAGGGTTTTGGGGGGCGTGACAAGGCAAAAAACTCGACAACACTAAGAAATTTTGAAGAAGACAAGTCAAAGAACTTGAGAGAATATTGGGTTTCATTTCAAACCCTGACTAGTGCTTTCTAGTAATTTTTGTTTAAGACTGATTTAGAGCATGAACCCAGCCAGATGTTGAAATTCTGGGCTTGTAGAGGGAGAATCCCAGGAGAGCTGAACTTTATGGCGCAAACCTGTCGTTCGGCTGATCGTCACCGCTCTAAACTGGCGAATGGTACAAATCAGTGCCAGCAATCTGCTGACCCACCCAAGGGGACGTCGGGATTGAAATTTCGGATGGGGGGAGGGGGGGGGGGTCTGGAGAAGGCTGAAAAAAACTTTGTATGGTAAGTTTTGGGAGGGCTATGGGAGGGTGTAAAAATGTTTGTAGAGGCATATGAGGGTCCCAATGAGTAAGAAACCTCACCTTTTCCGTCTCACTCACCTTAGACGGTGTTGAAATGATAATTTTCACCAAAAAGTGCTTGGTCGGCGGTGCCGGCAAGATGCCGGGCTAGGTTCAATTTTTTTTTGCAGGTCTAATCAAAGTCTTGTAGCACTTTAGATAGGTTTAGGAAGAATAATATGTACCACAGGGATCAAAACCAGGCGGCAGTAGTTGTCTGAGGGAGGTTCAGTGGGCGGCGGAAAGTCCGGAGGGAGCGGCCCGGCGCCAGGGGTGGGAGACACCTTCCCGATAAGGCAGGGGGTGGGGGGGAGGGGGGGGGAATCCAGCCAAGGCTGAAAAAACTTTTCGACCCCCCTTCCCATTTTCGAATCCCGACGTCCCCTTGGACCCACCGAATTGCAGCGGTGTTCAATGCTCAGAACGGCCGAAAAACCCCCCAACTTTGTCGCGGGGAGATTTAGTACCTTCTACTCCCACATAATATACATGTACCCTAGCACAAGAGGTGAGTGATCGGCTGATCTTGTCCTACGGTCCCACGATGTCAACCAACTCCGAGTACGTCCGAAGGTCGACGAAAAATATATATAAGGCTTCCAGCGAGCCCCGGGGAACCCATAATGTACTTTTACAACCTTTGAGCTTACCTCTTCACACCGCTTTGAGGAACGAAGCGGGTTGTTTCGTTGTCGGAACTTCGCCCGATGTTTGTCCTGAGCAAACAATTTCCCGATTCGGGGGTAGGGTAGGGTCGTGGGAAGTTGGCCAGGATCTTCTATCGCTCACCTCCTGCCCTAGCATACTGTTTTTGATCTTTGGCTGCGAGAAAGCCTGGGCCCAAGCCCGGGCTCAGGGCTTCAGGCCCCGCACCCAGGGCTCGGGCTCGGGCCTGGAGAATTTGCAGCCCGAGCCCGCCCAAGCCGAGCCCGAGCCCGGGCATTCAGGCCGAGCCGGGCCCGCGGCATCACTAGTATCGAATATTTGACCGAGATCGCGCCGCTTTACCCCGTTCCGGAAGTCTCTACCGCCTTTGTTATCGATCTGCGGGATCCCAAATATGAGATCACCGGCAAGCGCAACAAACTATACACTGTGGATGCGCTCATTAAAAACAAAGTAAGCACTTACTTTCTTTTAACTTGTCAAGCCGTTGATCCCTGGTTAGGATAACGACTCCTGGGATGACGGGACAGGGACCGGGGACTCCAAAGTCCTTGTAACATTTGAACCCGGACAGCCCCCCATTCTCTGCCGGCGGTCTCGCCTTGATTGTAAAGGTAACACCCTCATACCGCCATACAACAAAAGTTGAAGTGCTAACTACCACCATTCTCAAGGTGGTTACGCGTGCGAGCACGTAGAGGAGGATCTTATCAATGTCGTTCGCCGGGACCTCAACCCTGCGTCGCGTGATGCCATTTTGGCCGCTCAACGACAGACTCGTCGAGAAGGCACCACGGCCGAAAAAAGAGTGACCGAGTACGTCTATCTTTGCCGATTCCACCTGATAATCCTAACTCGAGCATCACTCTCAGGTTCTTCCAACTCATCCGATCTCAAAAGTGTAATGCGGTCCATAAGAATGGTGATCGGTGCCAGGGGGTACCACCGTACCAATGTTGAGGACGAAAAAACAGGTTTTTGTCCTTATGTTACCAGACTCCGAATCGTAGTTTAACTCACTAGTTTAGGTTTCCCGCAACCACAAATTTTGGGTCGGGTGTAGCGACTATGACCGAGAATCAACCGGCCGCCATCGCTCCACCTACATTCCGGACGACGTCGATGAACCCATGTTTGTCAGAGGTCTCGGCCGACCGACCGCTTGTGGCCGGGAACTCGAAGGATACTCCCCCCTGCAGTGCTATTGTCCATCCTACAACTGGATTACGACGCGCTACTTGCCGTGAGTGGATTTGTTCATTCAATCCACTTGTTCTCATTTTTTTCCAGCGCATTCCCATATTGTGAACGGTCATGCGGTCCCAAGCGCCATCATCCGGCGCCCGTGCAGCACCTACCGTACAATCTTCGTCCCAGTCGATGCCAGCATTCGGATCACCTTAATTATCCACCCCGGTGACATTCCACACAACCACCCAATCCCCGTGTTGAAGAAAGCCTCGATTCAGGTCAAAGAATCCTATCGGCAGGCCATTCGGGCCACCGGTACCGTTGGCGCGACTGTTGCAAAGGTCGATAATGGTATGTATTTTATATTTCGTTCAAATTGCCGTTAACCTCCGAGTTCTAGCCCCTTCAACCCACCTTTTATTAGGAGGTAGAACCCTAGCTGAATTTGCGCCGGCCCTCCAAGACAAACGGGTGAAACAGAAGCTTGTTCACGACGTCAAGATGGAACAATATCCTGCGGGTCTAGGTGCTCCCGGTAAGTAATATTTATCCGTCCATCGGGCCATGCTTAATCTTAAATGTTCAGGTGCATTCAAATTGTTCTGGGACGATATGCAGAAACCAATCAACGAGCGGTACCTTCAACGCCTCGTGACGATGCCCGACGGCGGCACCATAATCCTCACCTGCCTCGCCGCCCTTATGAGGCTCTTGGACGACACGGGGGTTACAAGCTTCGAAACCGATACCACCTTTCAGCGTGTCCTCGGCGATTTTAATGAGTGGGAAGTTGTCGTATTCGTCAAGGCTATCCAGCGTGGTTCGTTCATTTCCCACGATACATTGGCTTCCTCTGAGGCTCTAACCAATCCTAGCTGTCACCATCGCGCGGGCGTATGTTAATGGGGCCAGTGCTCAATTTTACGAACGCCTTTTCGACGAGTTTCGCGCCGTAAAGCTGGAACTCACCGCGAAGCCCATTGCGTTCAAACGCTTGGTCAAAGGCGGTAATATCATCGCCATGAACTCTGATATGGAGGCTGCTCAGGTTCTCGGGGGGGCTCGTTCTCTTTTCAAGTTAAACGACCCCCAGCACAGCGGCCTCAGTGACCAAACTCCCCCAGAGGAATTTGCCCCCGAGGTCATCAAGCTCTGCACAACGCACGCGAAGCGGTACACGGTTTCTCTTCTGTTCATTTTCGTCGCTCACTTCGATTTAATCCCAGGGCTGTCCTCGACTTCAAATCACTGGTCTCCGAAGCTGATTACGACCACCTCCTCGACTTCGTGTAATCGACTCTGCGGAAAAGCTCGAAGACTTTTCACAGTTTGTTAAGGACCTCGGGATCAAGAAAATACAGGGTTAGTTCTATTGTTCAGTTCCGTTCGCGCGCTCATTCAATCTAGACTGGTGGGATCACAAAGCGATGAGTCCATGGATCCTCCCGTGCCTTATCAAGTCCCAGTCCCCCATGAACGCGGAGGACTGGGACAACACGCCGGCGACGACGAACACCGGTGAAGGCCAGCATCACTGGACCAACCTCCAAATTGGTACTAAACAGTCTCTGGTTGAGGCGATAGAAAAGTGCGCAATACTTTTTTCTCCCTTCGTTCCGGTGTGGTTATTCATCTCGTAATCTTAGTGCACGTAAACTCGATGAGCGGGTGGCGCACGAAATCGCTATCTCTTTGGAATCTGGAATTCTTGTGAACTCTCAAAACGAGTCCTATCACCGCAGATCTCGGAATACGACCCGCCAGACGACGGCCGCTCACAAGTCGCGCGAGTCGCATGAAGTCGCTGACGAGAGAGCGGAGGTGGAACGCGAAATACAGGCCCTTCAGGCCGAGAAACAGGACGCCGCAACTCGACTGAAGGAACTGCGAACACGCAAGTCGGCCCTCGGCAAAAAATCTAAAGGTTCGAAGGCACGTTCTGTCGTTGTTTCTGCGAGCTCCAGCGGTCGCGTTAAGACCCGAACTGTTGGTATTTATTAACCGTTACCTCCCGTGGTCCATTAACTGAAGTTTGTGTCAGTATCAATTCCGACACCAGCACGGTCTATAACCCCTGAGCCTACCTTACCAGTGGCGTCAACGTCGACACTCCCACCACCGGAGATACACCAAACGGTCGCGCCGTTGGAGGCGAACTATTATTATTCGCCTCCGACGACGGAGGTGGCTGATAATTCTTTGTTGGCGCCGACGGCGGTGAACGGGTTTGATTACTTCCCGCAGACCAGTTACATGCCATCCTCCCACTTTGGCATTTATGCTCCAGCCCCGACCGCATCTGCGTCCGATTTCGGTGTCTACGCTCCCGCCCCGACCGTGTCCACCTTTGGTGATTATGGCGGGTTCAACTTCGACTTTGATTATACCCTCCTAGAACAGTTCGGCTACGTTCCCGTGGACAATCCCACATCCGCTCTCGCGCCCTCCGACCCCCAGCCTGGTTTCATGTTCGAGAGTTCCTCACCGCCTCCCTTCGACTCTGCCACGAGACCCGGATTCGATAGAGTACATACGAAGCTCGGAACGTACAAACATTCGCGAGGACGGCACATTGATTCAAACGCGGCACATTTCACCTTGATGTACCGAGTTTGATTCATGATCTCCCCTCAAAATGCCTTCGAGTTGAGAGACACAAGTCCAGATTTACTTCTTTTCTCCTCACCTCAACATGAACCAGAACCTAACAATAACCTTTAACCCAAACCCAAACCTTTAACCCAAACCTGAACCCAAACCCAAACCAACCCTAACCCTAACCCGAACCTCTAACCCGAACCGCTAACCGAACACTAGCCGAGATCAAACACGGCACATTCTGTGGGAATGTGCCGTGCTTAATCGAATGTGCCGTCCATTGGAATATTTGTACGTACCGAGTTTCGTTGGTCCCGGATTCGATACGACCACACTTTTGTTCTCGGATCCGACCACCGCCACCTCATCTGCGAGCGGATCGTCGCTGAAGCTGCCTTCTGTCCCCATTCCATCACCCAGCCCACCCCCCGTTGGTCCCCCTTCGCCACCTCCCATCTCTTCGCGCGTTAACAACAGGAAGCTTGATGGTTGCGACCCCGCGAACATCATTCAGTCCACTCGCGCGCGAAAACTTCGGCAACGGAAGGATTAATATCGATACCGAGGTCTGTTATTTATTCTTCCTCCCCTTGCTTGGCTTTAACGAGTATTAAAGGCAGCAATGAAGTGGCACTACCTCGTTTATTCGATGTAATTTCCCGACCACATCTCTCTATTTATTTGTTCGCCGTTTACCAGAGTGATCTTCACGATCATCGTGCCAAGCAATTTCAATACAAAATACCTGATAATTAAGTCTTATGCAACCTGTAGGTACCTTCAAAACTATCCCCTACATTGCCTGGTTCACTTAAACGCCTAAACTCAACGTCGGAAGTTGCCGCATCAACTTGATCGCCGTGTTGGGGTGCCGCACATGGTGTGTCGAACTTGTAGTGGTGTGTCGCTCCTGCGTGGGAGGTGTGTCGCATCTGGAGATCGATGTGTCGTATCTGATGCCGGTGTGTCGCACTTGCAGTGTGTCGGACTGCCGATTCTGTTGTATCCCGGTCACGCACCCCTCTATCGGTATCGAAATTTGATCGATGTCACGCGTCACGGGGGCCTTTGTCGAATTGGTTCACCAGTTCGTAAAAATGCTCGGGATCTGTTCCTTACACCTCGAGGACCCCAAAAATCGAAGCCAAAACACGTTTTTTTTGCATTTCTACACTGCCAAAACACCCAATTTAGGTAAATTCCTCATCCGGTTCGAATTGACGTAGTCCCTGTGGCCCCAAAATCCCGCAGACATCGTGGTCGGCCTCGGTTGACTGCTCGCCATCTTCCTCAGCAGCGTCGACATCAAGAGCCTCAGGCTTGAGGAGATGAAATCTGTGCCGATCTTGCTACAAACAGGACCAAACAAGGACCAAAGTCGGGTAATGATTAATCACCGAGAGCTTGTAACGCTAAATAAAATTCTGAGACCATGCGCAAACTCGTTTTCCACCTCCTCGGAGGTCTATCGAAATATCGAATTGGTCAAACCATGTCACGCGTTACCAGGGGGTTAGAATTGAACCGGTAGTGATGTTCATGGCTTGGCTTGAAGCCAAAAAGCCAGGAAGCCAAGCCAAGCCAAATGTTTGGCTTGAGGACGGCTTTGGCTTTGGCTTCAGGTCAGGGAAGCCAAAGCCAGGCCAGCGAGCCATGGCTTCGGGAGGGTGAAGAACTCACCTAAATACAACCTTGGCTGCTATCAATATCACAGTAATGGTGCCGAACTCCACTTTTTGGGGTCTTGAAGCCGCCTCCACGTTCGGTATTGGTTCGGAATCCGGTGATAAGGTGTGAATTTGAACACACCTGAAATATTCGATTTTGCAACCTTTCAGTTGGAAACAATTGATGAAACCAGTCAATAGGGCAGTGGAGAGTACTGGTCTACTCCCAGGACTGAGTACTAGGCCGCTTAATGTGTTGGAAACACCGGTGACATCATCATTTCTATCACACCGGTCATAGGATACTCCTGCAAACTGTACATTCTGTGCAGTGAGTTTGAGGAATTCTGTGGATACTAGGCCATTATCAAACACATGGAACATTGGAAGGACATTATAAATAGCTACAGAACTCAGGGATATACTGTCGGTGACCATGCAAAGTCATTTGGATGACAGTTACCATATTAGGAGTCTAGTGGTTGAACTTAGGGGCTTCCGGCACTTCCGGAGCCTGTTCCCACTTAAATCGGACGTGGAAGATGCCGGGCATTGCCTAGAGAAGTGTATGACAGGTCTAGACGGCCTCAGGCACTCTTGGCAAAGTCTGGATTGCTGCGGAACTAGGAACAATTGAAAAGAACTGAATTACCTTCGGGGAAAGTGGGTCTTTTCCCCCGGAAATGGCATCGGAGAGCGGTGGGGCTGATACATATCACTCCTGGGCGCTGTTCCATCGGCATAACACGGAGCTTTCATCCCTTCCTCTACTATATTTTTAGTTTCATAGAAATGTATTTAAACTGGCATGTAAATTATGTATGCACAGTGAAACCCACTCCCACTTGTTGGCACCTGCAATTGAGTGTAGTGACCTGGATTCGCCTTGTGCTTGAGCCAGTCGGCAACGACTTGGATTCCACTTGTGCTTGAGCCAGTCATAATAAGACTTGGAATCGCCTTGTGTTGAGCCAGTCTTGCTGTGACTTGGAATCGCCTCGTGCTTGAGCCGGTCCTCCTCTTCCTACCTACCTCTACCCAAAGTCCAACAGTGGTTCAAGTGGTTAGTAACAAGGGGTTAATATATCTGGGTGTATTTGGGATAAACAATAAAATTGGATTTTGATCGTTCTCCATAACACTATAAGTGTTGCGTGGATTTGGATAAGGTTTTTCTGAGGGATCCCTATTCAAATTGAGACTGAGGGTCGATACGCCTGACCCATTGCCCCGAACACACACAACAAAGCATTCTGAGTTGTTGGTGGTTGAGGTTGGATATATTGGAGTGTAGACTTCGTCTAACTCTTTTGTATTTGATTTCACTGCTACACTTGGGTGCAGCGTTACACCGGGTGTTTACTCAGTCAGATATCCGTGAGATAAAACTTTGCCCAGTGATTTGCACTGGATTGGAGCCCAAGTATGCTATGCATACATGGACTAGGTGGTATTAGTGCGTCAAGAGCGAGTCAAGATTAGTACTTTTCCAGCTGTTTGGAATATTTTAAACCGTGGGAAAGCGGCTAACCGAAAGCCAGGGCTCCAGCCAACCAGAACATCACTAGTTGTGATCTGCGCACTCCCGATTCAGTCTTATGCCTTTACGATTGAGAGACTTGATTCCTGATGCGCTCACGGCGCGTCTGAGAGCATGAGCTGACACAATAAACATCAAACTCAACACTCCGACGGCCATGAAACGGGGGTGCGAGTGGGTCACTCCACGTTCAGTACTCGGCCGGCAAGCCGCACAAGGGAACGGGATGGGAGCTGTGGTGGATACGGTGGCGTGGACGTGGACGACGAAGGACAGAACGATGGCGACGAAGGACATGACGTAGGCGGTGGGCATCGATGCCGACGAGGGTCCGAAGGGCGAAGTGCAGAATACGAAAGGTGAGATGTATTGCTGGTGGGCAATAAACTGGGGAGTACAGGAAAGTAGGTAGGGTTTTTATAGTAAAAGAGGGAGGCAGTGCTATCACGAAATGGAGATAAATCGAAAAGGCGCCAAGTAGAAAGGCGCCGCCGAAAGGATATAAATAGAAAGCGCGCCACGAAACGGAGGGCGCGAAACGGAGGACTGATGGTGGAGCGTGGCGAAAGGGGTTATTGATACGGAAACGGAGACCATGCGGTGCGGAATGGCGTGCGAAAAGGCGCTGTCGAGTTGCGGAGGCGCCATCCGATTCGATGAACCGTGGGAAAGGCGCTCGGTAGAAAGGCGCTATATTTGTATACGAGCCCAGCGCGAGCTGGCGCGCATCATTCCACACTGCATCCCGAACACAACCCTACTCTTTCCTCCTGTGTGTTCTCCGCGAACAACCGCAATAAGAGTATTCTCTCAGTCACTATGCTTTCCCACATATGCACCACTCTCGGAATGATATCAGAAATAGGCCCAGCAACGTCTGACGGTCCCCTGCCTGCGCTCTTTCCGTATGTCCGGATTGTGGCTTTACTTCCGACAGTGACTTTCAAATGTCAAGTCTCCCCTGTGTTCGCAAATTCAAACATGCCAGCGACTAAGGTCTGTAATGCTGTCTCCGATTCAAATCTGACTCCCCGCATCACCCTTACGAGCCTATGTAGTATGGTCTAGCCTTCGGATTCTGGCAGCGGCGACCATCTGGCCCGTGGCGGTGAGAGGTTTTCCAGAGTCAGGTGCACTGAAGAGACGTAAATTGGTAAGCCATCTATCAGCAGATCGGCACACGAGCGCAATTTGCTTGGCGGGAAGGATTTTTGGGAGCATCCAGCGGACAATGGCAGCGCGCGCATCATCGTGAACCCCCATTCATTCAACCACCACATCATTGTCGTTTTGCTTTTCCTCTTGCCGCCGCTCAAGCAGCATTCATGGCGATCACGACTTCACGAGTCTTACGATAATTTCTATTTGGGTTCGTCGAGGTACCCGTACCTAAGAGCCTGTACGGCTGCCAGATACTGGATCGCTGATGGCCAGTATCTTCCCTTTTAAGTAGTCCAGGATCTTTCCGTCACTACATCGCAATATCAGTCACATCCCGGAGCGACAGTCATCCTCCCGCTCATCGTTCTCGACGACGCCGACGTTGATACGGAGGTCTTTTAAATATTCCACTTCTTTTGTATTGGGATCAAACACATTTGCTTGTAACATTATGATTTAACTATGTTCCGATTCTTCAAATTTTTACACAGTTATGTGCTTAGAGTGCTGAGGGCGGGGCCGGGGTGGCCAGCGCTAAAAGGCGGGACCGCGACCGACAGCGAACACGACTGATTGAGGCGGATGCCGCAATGTCACGCGGAACAAGCCGGTATCTCAATAAGGAAGATACTGGCCATCAGCGATCCAGTATCTGGCAGCCGTACAGGCTCTAAGCATTCTCTGCGTAGACGAATATCACATTGTTAAATTGTTGAACTCTAATTACCAGATACTGTACAATTGTGTTAAGTCCCACAGGGTCTTGAACAACAATGAAAACGAGATATGCAGAGGAAAATGTTGTAGTTTAAGACCTCGCGTCCAGACGCGCCGAGTCCCGATGGGGACGAGGGTCGTGTTTGGTACGGCGGGGTCATGTATTATTGTAGGCCTGTAGCCCTGATCTCTTGACCTACAATAGGTTATGGGAACCCCGAACGTTTCTACACGCTACACCTTCAATTTGTTGGACGGAACAAATACACCTGGTCGTACAAGGTTCAGTCAAAGTTTGAGGAAGAGGAACTATGGCAGTACTGTACCATTACGTTCAAATCGTGAGGGGGGGTGACGCGTGACTGGTTCGACCAATTCTATAATTCGACAGCCGCCGAAATTTTGTGTGACACCCCAAAGATTTCGACATTCGGACCGAAAATTTGCCTTTTTTCTGAGTTTTTAGGCGGGTTTGGGCAGTTTTGGGGCAGGTGTGACCACCTGGGGGTTCGACAGAGGCCCGGGTGATGCGTGACCACGACCAAAATTCGATGTCGACAGGGGGGTGTGTGACACGTGACTGTCGATTTGAATGTAATGGTACAGTACATCACTGGCCCCGGGATTGACCAAACTCTATGTGCACACACATTTTCACGGCCACCACATTTTCATTAAAGCCATCACATCCCGACGAAGAGCAACACATGTTCCTTCATAATGTGTCACCTTTTACGCTGAGATGCAACACGTCATGCAGAATATTGATTTTTTGCTTTGAAGGTCGGTGATCCCAGAACCTCCCCATGTAACTCAGGATATCGCGGCATTGAACGGAGAGTAAAGGAGGTTAGAGGAAAACGAAAGCTGATTTAATTCGAGTAAAAGCTAAGCAATATGATCTCAAATCAGCGGACTGACACTGATACTAGTTCCGGGCCCCGCGACAAAAGCTCTCATTGTTGTGATCAGAGAGAAAGTATTGGTGCACAGGAAGGAATCTAAGGCTTCGATCTCTCCCGTCCTGATCATCGGCGACGCGTCGAAAGGATGGATGTCAGGGAGACAGGGAGGCGGAGCCAACAAATAAATGATCACTCTCATCGTCGTCGTCCAAACCCCGGTGCCCGGCCGCGTTCTAATTCCCACCCTCGTTCAGAGTCTGAAGACGACAAAAAATCACGCACATGGGTGCGAACCCTGGGGGTCATCAACGACGACTTGGTCTGTCGGAGACGCGGTTTGAGGTATCGAGAATATGCCAGCACCGTGTCCGAGGAGCCGCGAAATATGTTGTGGTTACCCGGGTTAAGTGAGAGAGCAAAGCGGAAGGGTAGCACGCACATAATTCCTACGCTCCATCAACCGACCACGGCGGGGGGAAGGACTCAGGCTAAATCGGCGAGTGAGTGCTTCGACATCGCATTTTGACGCGGTTGTTGTCGGCAGGGGGGATGGGAGCGGATGGTGGTGGTGGTGGAAGGAAGAGGTGAAAACGAAAATTGCTGCGCATGCAGTTACGAGTCCTAATTTATTTATTTTTTAGACTCGTTCTTTGGTAATCGCACACACCGTAAAAAAAGTGGTTTTTGGACATGATGTCAATGATTTTTTTTCGCCATCTACGCATCTCATAATCTTAACAGCCCCTGTGTCTATTCAGTTCCTCCCTTGCTGTCTGATTTTATTCCCGCCCTCTCCTTTTGGACGTAATATTTGCTGGCAGACTTGCCGCTGCATTGAGTATTGTAATTTCGTTGTCCCTCGTTGTAGTTTTGAACGAAGCTCGCGTCGCTACATTTGAGGTTACCGGTTGGGGTCAGTCGAGGCGTCGTACATACTCTTTAAAGGCCGAGAAGGCCGCGCGTAATTCGGCATAACAATATATATGCATATGCCAAAGAACTTACGGCCGCGCGTACTCTTCGTAGTTCGGCATGACAACATATATACACTAACCTATGCCGATACAGCCACGCATACCTTTCACCACGGCTGCAGCACTTCCGCCCCACCGCTCACTTCCTTGTCTGTCAAGCCAATGCCCTCTCTGCACGCGGATTAAGTAATGGCTAAAACCGAGCCTTGCGTACTCAGGAAAAAGATTCTGAGTTGCTTGAACATAATGCTTAGACAGACATCAATCTCTATGTACCCACTGAATATGTTATCCATAGAACAACCGTTACAACGAACTTGAATATGCGTACTCCGCATTTGATCCGAAGATGGGAGAGCGGTTTTTCCCGGGTTGAACCGGAAAGCTCAGAGCCTCAGATAAAGCCCCTCCATCTCTGGCTAGTTCAGAATAAGATCGCCCTCCGCTTCGCTCCGGCAGGTAAATCTTCGGTGAACCGCACTTGCGACGTGTGAAATAAATGATGAAGAGATCGTCCAATGCCGCCGACTAACTTCTCGAACTGAAGTGTGGGTTTATTTGTATGGATAAATATTGGTAACGATGGAACGGCGCTAAAGTACCAAACCAAAAATCATCTACCTGGCTTGAGAGTTGAATCGTGCCCTACGGTTTTCCATCAGCGAAATTCGAGCGAAGGGAAATGGATCACGACATAGAAAATGGTGATTTGGCCGGTGAAAGAGTATGCGCCATAAGTTTGCCCTTCAGAAATTCCGAGGGGGGGGATCACGTAGTTGCTCCTAGTGCCAGTGAGATGAGGTCACACGCGAAATATGCCAGCACGGTCCTAGTGACGAATTCACGGTGAAACTTTGGGGTGTTTGGGCATCTTGGATTGCGAGCTTGATCCAGGAATGGGAGCCTTGAATTCGATGAACCACGGACGAACACTGAACTGGCAGAAGGCGTAGATAAATGGTGGTGACTGGCAACTGGCGGACATCAAATGTCTGTTTGTGTATGTTTGTACGGCCCGCCAAACGGCTGATTTCGATGGCAAATCCACCTTTCTTGTCCACCACACCTGTGCAAGCCCTCGTAAATCCAATCTGAACTGAAAATATTGTTTTCTACTTGCATACAAGGGTTTCTGTAGTATTTGGACAAATTTAAACCAATAAACGGCTCTTCAACGGCAGTTACCCTGTCGAACTAGTTTTCCTGGCCTCAAATCCATTCGAGATAATGGCGTATTTCGGACACCAGACTGTTCCTTAATGTTTTAAAAGTTGTTATCAGCAAGCATTCGAGCAATTGGGGCATGCAAGGTGCCATGGAGACCTGTACAATGCTCATAATGTGCATTTCTTTGGTCCATCATAGCACACTCAATACTTGGTCTTTTGCTATGAAAAAAATACGAGAAGATTTGTGTGGAGCATCCTCAGGGAATGTACCGTGTACATTTTCCGATTTCTTGCTCCTACATTTTGTGCTTTCAAAAATCACGAGACATAAATTCAACTGAGCCGAAAATAAAAAATCTGGCCGGGACATTCCCTGTAGATTGACAACAGGAAGCAGTCTTACAGCAAGAGTTTGGCCAGAATGTGGATTGCTGGTGCGCTACGATGGACCAAAGAAATTTGCCAACATTTTGGTGATGGGAGTGCTTATGTAACCGGCATCAGCTCCTGCCAGATTGCCAGTCACCATAAATGGGAGTGAAGGTGCAGGAGCGCGGAAATACCGGATGCGAGCTGGCCATTTATATCTTGTAACTGCGGGCACTGCACTGCCGATCTCACGGTCGTTGAACAGCCTCCACTGAGCTACGCGATTCAATACAACTTGAACCGAGCTGAGGTGTACATTTAACGAGACCTTTCCGACTGGCTTGGCAAACTGGCTTGCCCCCCCCCCCCCCCCTAGCGGAGTTTGAATTCGGCCGTACGGGCTTGGCTTGTGGCTTTGATGGGCTTGCGCTCGCTTACACCACTAAGGTAGGCTTTTTAGTATTTCCTCCATAGCGGTTCCCTGGGGGTCTAGAACCCCTGTCCACCCCATTCCCTCCAAAATATATTTATCTTGCCATTGCCGGCGAAAAGACTGGAAGTTAAATACACTGATTTTCGCCATTACCACTGACTCTTGCCCGTGTATTCCAACATACAGAGAAAGAAATAATGGTTCTTGATACTATTGAACTCCCAGAGTCTTTTGAACCACCCACAATACAGTGCAAAACCCGAAACACTTCCAACCAAGTTGAACTACATAAGCTCGCGGCGCGCACTTTCGGGGGGGTAAGACGCGCCGATCATCACCCGACACTGCCTGCCATCATTGTGCCTGCACCGGAGTTCTTCGTCTTCCGCCGTGCCTTCGCCTTCTTTGGCTCCTCCAACTTGGGTCGCTTCGGTCCTTTTGAGCTCTCCAGCTGCTCTTCAGCTCTGCGCTTCGAATCCGTTGAAACCGTAACGGGGATGGCCTCGGTAGATTTGAATTGGGAGTCCCGAACTCGACGGCATAGGGGAGGCCGCCAATGGCTGTCGAAGATGGCGTGCCTGTCAAAGAACCGTGACATTTTTTTCGCTCTGGTTTGCCCCCGGCAGCACGCCATCGTTTACGGCTCCATACATGGCCTGTAGCACGTCCCTGCCATCGCTCCTGCAAGTAATGGCGGAATCGTCCCGGAGATCATTCACCAAGTTACCATAAGATTCAACGGTTCTCCAAGTTCGTGTTGAACCACAAGGAAGTGCAGTGCCCAGCCGATCCCTGTGATGCGGGCCAAGCGTTCTTCATAGTGCAGATGGAAATACAGGGGGAGGGAAATGATAATTGGGCATAGTGTTTTCGGCGTAATTGAGGTGGAGGGACCACTGGTTTGGGGGCGGATGGTAGACAGGAGGGGGATAGAAGCCAGACCCATGTTGCATCGAGGGTTGGAACCTATTTTACTCAGAGTAGTGGTCCGACTACAGGGCGCTCCAGAGTAGTGCCCCACTCCAGAGCACTCCAAAGTAGGGGCCCCACTACAGAGCACTCCATAGTAGGAGCCCACTACAGAGCACTACAGAGGAGTGGCCCCACTACAGAGTACTACAGAGTACTGGCCCAACTACAGAGTGCTCAAGAGTACTATGTAGTTGGGCATTTATTACAAGCCACTATGGGCCCCTACAGGCCACTACTGGAAAAATCAGGCTTTGCTGATGCGGGCAAAGGATTTATAGACATCTCGCTGAAACGGGCAGCTGCGCCTGACTATGAAACTCGCTAGGATATGCCTAGGGAATGCGCACTAAATGCAACAAACCACTAACACACACAACTAACACAACTTCACTTTATACTCCCAAGAACTGGCGCACTCCTTGGTTGAGTTCGGGTCCAAGCCGTAGTATGCGACTACTGGTTTTGGATTCCTAGGGGCAAACGAAAAGGTATCGATTTCTGTTCTGCTACTGACACTGGTCCTACTCTCTGGTCTGTTCTTTGGTACTACCACAATCCTTGACTCGAAACACTGCACACCGACTGGTGATTTGTGAACGGGTTTGGGGGGGGGGGTAGGGTACTAGGGTTACCGAAGTAGCTCCTAGGCAAAGTTTGTAAAGTTTCCGTCTGAAAATCCCAATAGGGCTATGCTGCTTCCACAAGTACTGCCTCTCAACAAGACTAGGCCAGATAACCGCCTTGCTGGACTCGCGTTTCCTGTACTAACGCAAGAACGTTTCCGTACGCTTTGGCTTTTTGGGGCCTAGGGACAACTAGCTCTGGTCACTGCGATCTACCGGTTCAATCTTCCACTGCGCTCAACCAAAGCGTTCTACCTAGCTAGCGCCTAACTTGGTGTTTAGGTCGAAACTAGCGCAGCCTCTGCGTTGCCAATGCGAAGTAACCGCGCAGCCAATGCAACGGATAAGTCTTCCTTCCTAGCGCGTGTGGCCCTCGTAGATTTTATACGTGGAGCAACGAACCGCCTCTTGTTCCAACGCGAAACTTAGTTGTTTATACTTCCGCTGGTTCTCAGAGATATTCAACTTAAATGTCACTCCGAAAATAGCCAATCAAAAACCAAGATTCGATTCTACAGACAATACAGATACAGAGGAAAAATATGTTATTCTCTCCGCGGATCGCCCGAGGACACCCACACCGTTCTACGATGAGCGGGGATGAACTGAGCTATAGCGGCTTTTTCTGGTTCTTTTTATACTACTGAGTCCTTTGAGATGAGATAAGATGAAATGAGTAATGGAGTGGTGGTGTTTGGTCGTTCGGCAAGCAAGAAAACGCTGCCGAGGTGATTCGTAATTGCGGCCAGATGAAACAGTCAGCGTGGCTGATGCTTTCCTTGGCCTAGGTGGGTCTGGTATTTGCAATGACTGGCTGCCGACTGCAGCCGATCATGCGTCATTCTTCCGAGGCGGTTCCGCGTCGCCTAGCACACTCATTCATGTCTTGTCATCCTCCGATAACGTCCGTTCGTTCGCGGTCTGAACTTCTTAGCAAGGTGACATCTCCCCATCGTAGCCAATCGTCTCCATTTGGCTTTCCCGGGGGCCGTTAGGCTAGTCCTGCTAAAATAGTCAGGTATAATCCATCCCTAGGTACTGTGCGTTCTTTCCTAGGAGACTGGCTATCATTTCCAATCCGTCTTCCTTGGTAGCAATTGCGTAACCAATGGCCCTAGGACCCTCGTCCTTGCCATCTACTTGGTTATTGCCGAGTTCTGTCCTCCTAGGCAAATGCTAGGTTCCTCTTTGTGCAGTCATTGGCTCTACATTTATAGATCCCTTGTTGTACTCCGTTCCTAGGCAGGAATATCCTCCTTGATAAGGTACTTCAGATCCTGGTATCGCTTGTAGCTGCGTGCCTCAATCTCGTTCATACTTACAACCAGCAGTCGGAGCTCGCTCTGGTTCTCCTTTGTACCACCTGACAGAGTTCTGTTGATACAGAAGCCAGCTTTGTCTTCCTAGGAACACTAGTGTAACCAGTGGCTTAAAAAGCGCAAAGTTTAGCTAGATGGCAGTGCCTTGGTGTGGCGCCGTTTCATCGTGTTAGTCGGCTTTTTGATAATCTCTGTACGAGATCCCAAGAGTCGACAGTGTCAATAGGGTGTTTCGGAGTCAAGACGTGCGCCCCAACTTGTGCCTCAACTTTGACCCCAACTTGACCCCAACTTGAGTCAAATTGGGGCAGAAGTTGGAGCTCTAACTGTGAAACACCTCAGGTGCTTTTCTGCCTCAACTTTCGGAGTTAAGATCAAGTCGGACTCCGCTTATCACTGAAATTACCTGAAGTTGAGGCAGAAGTTGGGGCAGAAGTTGGATGTCAAGTCGTGCATCGGAGCACGACTTGTCATCAACTTCTGCCTCAACTTCTGCTTCAATTTTGGAATAAATACATTTAACGGCCCTGGATCCAACTGAACCCGCACATTGGGGTCGTATGTATGCTAGCCGGCTGATGCAAAGCTGATCTCAAGTCAAATTCTTCCGCAGTGAGGCACGCGGCATGTGTAAGGGCTCTAAATCAGACTCCAAGTTGGGGTAATTTGTCGATGATGTTCCCGGGGGTTTTCATAATTACAACTTGTGTCCCAACTTGTGCCGGAACTTTGACCCGAACTTGGCCTCAACTTGAGCCAAATCGAGGCAGGAGTTGCGGCTTTAATTGTGAAACACCTGGGCAGATTTTCCGAAAGAGTTGAGGCCTCGGCTATCACGTAAATTCGTCTGATGCCCCGAATTAGAAAAGTTGGGGATCAAGTTGGGGCAGAGTTGGGGCACAAGTTGGGGCGCCCTTCTGCACAACTTGCAAGAAAACTCCGATTTCCTGCCTCAACTCCTGCCTCAACTTCTCAGAAGTTGAGGCAGGAGTTGAGGCGCGAGTTGGGGTCAAAAAAAGTGATTATGAAACACCCTAATGAAAGCTGACCATCAGTAGAAGTCATTCGCCGATTATCAGCCTCTCTGTCCGTTCAGAATTGGACTGATGTGCATGATAGTTTTAAATAGGTTCTCAGCGGATATCAGCATGTTACGGAGGTTTCAAGGGCTGATTAGTGGCGAGACGGTTTTCTTACTATTAAAATCGCACGGAACATGATCGATGCAGTCCGCGATTGAGCGACTTTCGTCAGTCTTCGGAGCAGAACATTATGGACAAGGCCAGGACAGTTTACGTGCATAGAACGGGCCCAAAAACTCCCTGGTTGCCGAGTCGGCCCAAGACTTTGAGATGAATTGTATAAATAAACAGCTGACAGCAGCGTCCCTGTATCACGGACCTCAGGGGCATCTCTCGCTCTCTGAGAAGCACGTCAGAGTCGTATTTGCGTATATGTGCCTGTCTCGGATCAGGGATACTGTGAAGGATTTAGATCCGAATGTGTGGCTTTCTATGGACCCCGCGAGGTAGAAAGCGAGAGAAATTTGCCGGTGTTAACTACGTTGGCTAATCGAAGGCTTTCATCGCCCCGGGAGAGCGATCAAGACATTGATGATATTGGCAAGGATTAAGGAAAGCTTTGAACCTTGTCAAAGACTGTGCCTTGGAGTTGGGGGAGAAGGATGGAAGTCTTTGGCTGAAATGCGGATCCATCATCTGGCACTGCGGTACTTGTACCGATGTCTGATTTTTCCTCTTCGTGTTTGATTTCTCCTCCTCAGGCTCCACACCAGGAACGGTCGCCACCCCTGATATAATAACGCCAGGTTGAATTGTCGTCCAGCCATGTCTACATCATCGCCCATTCCTACGGCCTTCGTAGCCCCCATTATCGAGGCCTACGCCGAGGGCATACGCCCTGCCTTTGCCTTCATCCTCATCCTGACGATTTTCGGTACATTGCTCGTGCCACTGTTGTTCTTACTGTTGGCATTGTCAACCCCATATATGCGGCGCAGACCAATCTTCATACTCAACGTGGTATCTGTGAGCCTAGGAATCGTTTCTTCCGCATTGGGGACGCACATCGCGGTAAGAATCTGCTGTGTTGGGTCTCAGATGTCACTTAGACCTTGCAGATACGGGACATATTGTCACCATTCACAAGCTTCGACCTCACGGAAGGTAAATTTGAATATGGTTTGGGTGCGCGGCTAACACGGTGGCAGACCGGATTTATAGCTGTCTAAAAATATGGAAGGCATGGGGAGCAGAGGCCGTCCTATTGCTACGCATTGCTGCTGTCTTCCCCCATTCAAGTTTGCCATTACTCCTGGCGTTGCCCATCACGCTCAAGGTCGCGCGCGCCGGCTTCAACATCTTGTTCTCCGTAAAATGGATACAGCTACTGGCTGAGACTCGCAACGAGTACAGTGTGCTCCCAAGCTTGCCCACATACATCCTGAAGACCATCCTTGTTCTGGAGCTCGTTGATAATAGTACGGAATTGCTTCGCGTGATATTCCGTTTCGTCTCACGTGGGCTCGAGCTATGTGTCATGTCTCTTCTTGTGGAGACTCCATCAGCAGCGTCGAACAAGGTTATTGGGGCGCCCAACTGATGAACGTAATCCTTCAACGCGTGAGTGAGTCCATGGCCGTCGTGATATATTGAATTGAGCTGCCCTCCCAGAATCTTTTAATAAAAAGTTGCAGAGCATATTCTGGATTACAAGCACCAATTTTGTATTTCCTTGTGCGGATTTTCTCGGTCCTTGGGGGTAGGTCGAGCTAACGGATTCCAAGTGATCTTCCTCCTCGCTGAGCTCATTGCTGTTTTCGACGGCCGGGCCGCCACATTGATTGCGAGCCTTCACGAGGTGAATATGTGTATTGTGATTATTTGCACTGTCTTTGCCACTGGTATGTGTTCATCTGTAGTTCATGTCTCACCTTCGACTGAATACGACCACTCCAGTTTGGTCTTCGACCACTTCGTTCACGGAAGCCATTTCTAAGGGCGATACAATAGTCTCATTGAAACCCGTGATCTTCCGCGCGGAGCGGACTATGGATACGATGTCAGTGCCGCCACACCCCGACGGGCCTGGGGAGAATTCGAAGTCTGCTAGTTGAAGTTACTGACTGGCCTGTGGCATTGGTAATTAAAACTAACTATCTTTCAGTACAGGTACAGTTGTGGTCCGCTATGTAGTGATGGAAAAGTTCGGTTCGGTTCACGTTCGGGGTACTTTTGCCCGAACCTTGAACCTGAACTTCAGTTCAGGTTCAGAGATTTGCTAAACCTTGAACCGAACCTCCGGTTCAGGTTCGGTTCAGGTTCGAACCCGTTCGAACTTAATTTTTTTTCTCACCATAAAATGACCTCAAGTTGACCATGATATCAATTGGGTGTGAGTTTAGGTTGCTTCTGTGAGTATGCAGATGTGTTCCCCACAATTTTCCGGCCCCCTAATGGTATTCAAACATTATTTTCGCACCCTGGGCTCACCCGGAATACCATCACATCAACATTAAACAAGAAATTGGTCTTCAAACCACCACCACCCTCACCGGCAAGCTTGAAGTGTGTGTCAGGCAGGTGTAACTGAGTTGTGGCAAGGTAAAATCAGCGAAATATTACCCAAATGAGGCCAAATGAGTGACCAGAGGGGTACTTGCCGGTTCAAGGTTCGGTTCGGTTCAGAGGTACTGAGGACTTGCCCGAACCCTGAACCGAACCTTAGGTTCAGGTTCGGGCATTTGGCTGAACCTGAACCTGAACTTCGGGTTCAGGTCGATTCAGTTCGAGTTCGAACCGAAAGGTCGAACCGAACTTTCCCAACACTACCGCTATGCTATGTTCAGTAACTCTAGATAAATTAATCGCTGACCATGCTCACCTCTTGGTCAATCCACCGCAAGTTTGGGGGCCCGTTTCGTAGGTCCAAGCAGAAGGAACTTGAAACCGGGCATGTGGCGTGTGCGTATATATGATTTGAGGAAATAGATCAGCGACGCATTTTTCAGCTTTGTGCACACCGCGAGACGCATTGATGTCTTTCATTTCGAGTCCGCATTAATTATATTGGCTTTTTAACAACTTACTTACCGGCGCCCGTACAAGCTTGTACAAGCCCGAAAAGCCGACAAGTCGACAACCTATGTCAAAAATCTGACAATTTGCCGGAGCGTGGACCTCGATATTGTGAAAACAATGTACAACTCTGGGGCATCTCACCATTACTGTTTCCCTGGCAAATGAACTGGTAACCGCTTAACACCTGGGTCCTTTTGGGTGATGTGGAACGATGCGAGTCGCGTAGCGGCCTCGATGCTGGAGAGATATCGACCTCTCTCGTAGTCCCGGATTTCGTCAATGGGCTTCCTCCCACCAATTGACCTAGGAATATTTTCTGCTGGGTGTTTGATGGTAACTTTCCAGTTAGCATGATCGAGTGGCTTGAAGAAGTATTTGAACAGATATTGAAACAGTTGAAAACCGGTGGAGCATTCAACATTGATATGGCAATCATACTTCAGGATCAGCCAGTCGATGTGCGAGACGATAAAACAGTCCTCCTCGTTCCGGCGTCTGTGTTCAAAGTAGCCTGGAAATGGAAGCTCAACATATGAATGAGCAATGAACTAAGTTACCAACCACGGTCATTGAATGACGATTCAGATTTTGTGGCTTTGGGGAAACCATACTGGCAGTGCTTGGGCCAACCACAACGGTGATAGGTTTTGAAAGGATCATAGATGTGGGTCATATGTCGTTTAACTGCTTCGCGCATTGACCCAGAGCCACGTGGAAGCTCTGCGCTCAGGAATTTGCCAATCTCAGCGGGTGTCTTCGGGACTTTCTTGAGTGCAACCGCGATGTGTTCGTGGGGAAGTCCACGCTTCTGAAATTCCGTGACACGAATGTAATAGAGAATAGGACCGAAAACCTCGCGGATGTCCTTCATAAATTGTGAAAGGTATTGTTGGAAGACCCGAACAATGAGATCGGGCCGATCATTCGCCGTCTGGCCAGGTTTCAATTTACTGGTAATTTCTGGCCACCGAGGGTTGGTGGTAAAAGTGATGAATGGAGTTACTGGACCGAGTGCTTTCCGTAGTGCAAGACAGTCCGAAATATTTGCGGCTGACCGGGCAGGTGAGTGGACGAATGTGGATGGCAGCCGTACATCATCAACAGGTTCCTCGTCCCCTGTTCCAACAAATTTTTCTTCTTCAGCATCGGAATGCTGATTGTTGCAGATTTAAGTAAGACGTGCTTCTTCTATAGCACTCCAAGCATCAACCAACCATTCACCTGGAAGGGCTCAGAACATATAAGGCCACAGGAATAAATTTACCTGTCAAGTGGGAGAATGTTGACATCTGCTCAGCATTCACAAAGACCGACGTGACGGAGACCATCCAGGTGTTCCTTCAGGCAAAATTAAGAGATAGTGCAATGGCTCTACAAATGGGGAGAGTATATCGAGGTAGATTGGTTTTTCGTTTCCCTTCCGCTGAATCACCAGTTTCCGACGTGACGGCGGGGAGGCCGGTGCGAGGGAAATAATGGCAGCAATCTCGCGAGTGTTTGTGTCGGACTCTTCGACCTGTAGTGCTATGTCGTGGTCTGCGGTGGACGCCTTGAGATGCTGGAGTTTTTTAATAAAGGGATTGACCCGATTGAGGCCAGCCAGGGTAGCATCGATCCAAGCCCGAGGAATCTCGAAATTTTTGCCCTGTTCAAAGAAAGCAGATGGATCATGAATAAACCAGCGGATTGCATGTTGTCCCTCGCGTGCAGACATTATTCGATGATATGTTCGCCCGCCGTTTAGTGTCACCGCAGATATTCCGGGCCCGAACTTCATGAAGTCCCCGTCATGAACGGCAATAGCAGTGAGCGTGAACAGGTTGTTCAATTTCCGCGACAAATTGGCGGCTTTTCTGTCGTTGATAAGAGTGTTCCATTCGGTGGGATAACCCGCAAGTGGGGGGAGTAAGTGGTGACCATTTGGACCGCAAACGAAGCATTTGTCATGCAACCTTTCGTTCGTTAGTCCCTGCAATACTGGGGTAAGTGATGCTATCCTTTTCATGCAGAAATACTTCACCTCAATGCCGCAATGCTTGCATTTTCGGTTCCAACGCAGCCCGAGTGGTTGGCGTACTTCAGAGGAGTTCAGCACAGCAACTCGGTCCCACCAGGGCTCTACTGTCGGCGTCGACGGTGCCGCGCGATTCCGGTGGGCCTGGGCATCGATTTTGCGGATTTGGGACCGTTGCGGTTCCTTCAGATTTCTTCGGGCATCTCTCCGAGCAGTGGTATTACTATTCCGAACGGGTTGTTGCCGACTGTCATCCAGCAAACTCCGAGTAACCTTTCTCGCACCGGTATTCTTCTTACGCCGGAGTTCTCGCATATTTTCATCTTCACTTGCGCGACGGAGTCGTTGCAGCATGCGCCGACGCTGATGTTCGTCCTCGGCCTCAAATCTGACAGCATGATTATCAGAAAAGTCGGAGTCGGTCAGGTCAAGATAAAAAACCCACTGGATGGAGCCGTCTTCAGCCTGCATGAAGTGTATGAAGGGAGGGTAAGACACGACGGTTAGAGGGGACAGCGGAGCCAAATATGGTGACACTGTCCACAGCTAAAACACAGCCTGAGCCTCGAGGCATGCAAAATAGATACCACATCATTCAGGGTGCGGAAAGTTGGCACAGATTAACCGTTCTTTAACGAGATGCCTCGTATTCGTTTGGATCTCTTTGGTTCAATCCCCATGTAGGTTACCTCCCTTCATCGACCTCTCCTTTCCCTCTGGATCTTTCCTGTTGCTTCCCTTCGCACAGTTCAAAAATTAACAAGATAAGTCCTCCGCTTCGCTCCGGCAGACGGAGGACGAGTTTCAGTCGGGAATTTGATGTGCTATTGACGTAAAGTACTTCTCAATTCTCGCGCAGTAGAGGAAACTTCAAGAAATGTTTATATTATTGTGAGTCGTGAATAAAGGCAGAAGAATATCGGAAGACGAAATGACCAGCACAAAAATGCACTAGCCTGCTCTAAGCTCACCTCAGGGAGTTTTCACCTCAGGGATTTTTGACCAGGGAAGTCTCACGTGTTTCCAAACCTGAGAAAGAGTATCTGAGGACGGCGTAAGTGAGAGTTGAGGATTGCAATTTGCGGGTGTTATTGATCAGTACGCGTTGGCGTAACCAGCCATGTGGGGCAGGAATTGGATGAATCCAGATGGGGAGTAGGTGGCGTATTCGAGACTGGCAGTTGAAAAATTGAGGCCGAAACTTGAACCGAATCACGAGGTCGCGAAGAGCAGATGGGACAGTGGGATGGTCGAGAAAGCTTGAGCACTGGGGCGGCACGAGAAATTGAAGCTATTGTGCGGACACAGTGGCCGAGTACAGATACGCTGATTCAGGACGAATAGGTTGACGGGCACGAAAGTTCTAAGTGCAATTTGCGTGATGAATTGAGGATCTTCATGCAGGACCGCGACAAAATCATTGAGGAAGGAGCCGTAGAGAGAGGGGGGAAAGGACGAAGGACAGAATGTGTGGTTCTATGGAGGACTCTTATATCGTGCGGCTGCGGGCAGTGCGGTAAAAATCTCGTAGTTTCCGAGGCTGTGAACTGCGCGAGGCCATGAATATATTGCCTCGAGAGTTCCTATTCAAGATTCAATTGAATTTAATAGCTCGGTTTGTTGAGTCTTGAGCGGCGCAGTCTGGCGCAGTGTTGGAACTCCGGGCTGCGTGTGAGAAATTTCATTTCTGTTTGAATGGTGCACTGTTGTCTTGATTTATTTTGCATTGTCCGTGGGGAAAGTGAAGGCCGAAATCCAGCGCGAGAGGAGAGGAAGACGAAGGGAGTTAACCTACATGGGGATGAGACCAAAGAGATGTAAACGAATGCGAGGCATCTCGTTAAAGAACGGTTAATCAACACACCTGACCATTCAACGGAAATGAAATCGTTCACACAATCCCCGAATCTCCACGATGGCGCAGCTACGAAATTAACCGCAGTTGAGATCTCACCTCCGTTTAAAAGTGATTGAATTATGCAGCCAATGCCCCCGCAGCCCAGAAGGCTGCTCAACTGCGAGATCCTTACCGCACAGCTCACAGCCCGCCGCGGCAGCTGCACAATATAAATCCCCCATCTGGCCCACCCATCCTTCCCATCCCCCCCATCTTTCCACGCTCCCCTCGTTCACCCGGCCTGTGCTTCCCTGAAACTCGCCTGTCCCTCTCCGTCCGCTCTTCGAATGAAGATGATCATTTCTCTGGTTCACATTTCTCAGAAATCACTGAAACTTTGGCTCAAACACCGATGCTCTGGGGGCCTCACTGTTGGGACGTCTTGCTGGCCAGAGTTTCGCTGGATGAAGTTTCTGACTCCGAATTCTATTACGGCGGTTGAATACACGAGATACAATCACCATGCTCAGCCGAATCCTTCCGGTCCTCCCTGGTTTCATACATCGGGCCCCAACATGGAGCATTGAGGCAACTTTCCATTTGCCCTATTGGTTCAGCACTTCGTTCCGCATAAATCTCAAAATCGAATCGGTTTCCCACGGCCAACAGAAGCAGCGTCGGTGCAGGAATTCAAAAGACAGTCAAGCGCGTCGGATTTGCTGCACAATCCGTGCTCGCAAAGACACGGTATATTCCGAGCTCGCCTGTTTTGGCCCTCGCTAACGCTCGGGCATCTCGTGGGAAAGGATCATGTGATGCTCACATGACTTTCACATGACTTTCGGCTAGTTGTGTCTTATTCACTGTCAGCACCGAACAAATTTAATCTTTTGAGATCCAAAAAGGCTCTTATTTGTTTTCGGTTCTGCCCGATTCGTTGAATACTATAGGCTTTAAATTCTCACTGAAGGTCGACCATGACGTGCCTTGAACCTGTGCTCTTACACATTTTAGCCCTCCTGCCGGAGCTAAGCGGAATATTCCGTCAACCAAGTTGGTAGGAAGTACTACCAACTTGGTTGACAGAATATCATTTTCTCACCACGACCTATATGTGTGCCAATTTTGGTTTTTTTTTTTTTTTTCAGGGGGCCCCCCCTCAACCCTAGTTGGAAAATGGATAGGAGGCGAGGGAAGAGCGGCCTAGGGAACAGTACGGCGTGGATACGGGTACAGAGCGCGATATGGAGACGAAGAGAGGCACGGATACGCGTACGCAGTCTGACGGCAGGAGGCGACGAAGAGCCGCGCGAGTACGAGACGTCGGCGGAGCGCAAGTACGTCGAAAATGAAGCGGTCGAAGAAGAAACTTGAAGAGGAAGGAAGAAAACGCTCACCCGCAGAAATCCCAAGCCCGATGGGATCCTCTACCGGCTCACGCTTCACCTTATATTCCTACCCGCTGTACTTCGATCGCCACTCGCACCCGCACCAGCTTTCACCCTGGTGTGTTTTGGTGCGGATTTTTTCGTTGCGCCGCGGAGTCGGAGGTATTCAGCGCAGAATTAGTGTCGGTGTGAGTTGGAGGTGTCGTTGCCGCCGGCGGCAGAGCTGGAGCTGTCGGAGACGGAGACGGGCGCAGGAGGAGGAGGAACGCCGCCCGTCATGGTGGCGTGCAGGGACGTGAGCTCCCGCATCGTCGCTTCGTTCTGGGAAGCCGTTAGCCGTAAATCGTTAAACAAGGCGAAGGGCAGAACGAAAATCGAAAGAAATAAACCCGAGGATGGGGTCCACGGGTTAAGCAAGAAAACAAGAACGAAAGGCCCAACACCGATTGCACAATGGCAGATGTACGGATATCGAAGTCGCGGCACGAAAAATACGTCCACTGTCCAGCCGATCCAAAACAGGGTAACGGTGAAAACCCACCTCCGCCGCCTCATTAGCATGCACCGTCTGCGCGTGCTGCCTTAGGTTATCGAGCCGCGGAAACTACTTCGAGCAATAACAGGTGAAGGGGCGTTCGCCGGTGTTTCCTGGAAGTAATGACGAGAAATTAGCGATAATCCTTGTTGGCATGTCAAAAAAAGAAAGCAAGAGGAAAACAAGAACGCGTGAGGCTGCGATGGGGGATGGAATGAAATGTGAAGATGGGAAGTGAAAGCGGCGATGGGATGGATGGATTGGGAAATGGAAAAAGGGGACACCATTGGGATGCGAAGAAAATAAGGGGCGAGGCGGAGGGTATGTGAGGACGGGCAAAGGGTGGACGAGGTTTCGTTGAAGGGTCGCAAGTGAATGTGTTTGGGCAATGTGTTTGGGCGTATACGAAAAGTGATGGGGAAGCATAAATAGGAATAGTGATTGCAAGAAACGAATCGCAAGAAACGAATCCTCAACCCAGAGAACGCCCACGTCCAAAGTCACCGCTCCAAAAGAAAAGAGCGAAACTCAGGGCTAACCTAACTAATCGCGCCAAATGCTCACTCCGCGAAACACCGTCCTACTAACCCCGTAGTTGGTTGGCGCTGGACGATGGCGCTTGCGCAGCCGCCCGACACTGTGTTTCCGGAAGCAGACGAAGAAATGCGGGGACTGGCGAGCCCGGCAGCGTCGACGAGGGTCATGGGTACGGTGGCATTGGGATTGACCGAGTCCATGTCGCCCTCCGCGTCGAGCTCGTCAGTGGCGTTGGTGTCCGTGCCGGTGGAGTCTATCGTGTCCGGGTCCACGTGGTACTAGTGGCACCGTGCTGTCTGTCAAGAGGTGGGTGATCTCTGGATCAGCCAATAAATTCCCACGACCCCCCCCCCCCCCCCAGAAAAGGGAATTCTCATCAATTCTCACCACTTCGGAGCGGCGAGCTTTTATTCCACTAGAGTTCAAGTGCACATTCTTTGTTCCAGAATACATTGCCATACCTCTTCAAGCACAACCCTCAGAGATTCAAGTCTTCTCTGCTCAGAGGCATCCTGAAAGTCGGTGCAAAAGTCGGGGCCATCACGAATTGATCGCATCATTTAATTGGACGATCCAGAGATCACCCACCTCTTGCTGTCTGTGGTCCGACGGCGGCCAGGCGACGCGTGGACTGTGTGAACGCGGTGGGTTAGGAAAGTGGGCGCCTGCCCAGTGACGGTCGAGAGATACGGATGCGTCGAGAAGAACGATGCCACCGCGCTGTATGGTCTTGACACGGAGGGTTGATACATAGTAGCCAATGCGACCATACTAACCTTAGCGCTTAGCTCAGAGCACGAAAAATAAAGAAGCGGCCACAAAAGGACGCACCGAAGAGCTATGTATCACACCGCCGTCTTCCCTCGTTTTTTTGCAGGTCGCCAGAACGTGAGGCTTTCAGAGAGAATAGATGTCACCACAAGAGAGGAGATCTCGGCCAGCGAGGCGCGCGCAAACGTCGGGCGGAAGAAACGATATCGCGCGGATTCAACATGCAAGGCGCAGAAACGGCAACCCCAAGCCATTCGTTAGACGGATCGGGGTTGGAGTCGAATTGAGGCCGCCAGGCTCCAGCATCGATGCGATTCCAGGAGCGTTGTGGTGGGAAGAAGCAAGCCGAGTTTGTTCGGATCAAACGGCCCGACTTCCTTCTTTCCTCTCACCACCACCTTCCCCAGACCTCGTCTCAAAATCAGACCGAATATACGGCCTCCGCGATTCAAAACTAACTCGACATCATTCAAGAACACTTGGGTCGCTACCCCACCCCTTTTTGTGACGCCACGACGGCTGGAATCTGTGGAATCAGGTAAAATCTGGCGCGCCGACGTCCCACAATCAATCTCTGGCTGCTTTTTCACTCTCTCTCTTGGAGCTCCTGCTGCACTCTTTCAGGATCGTTCCGTTATGAAGGTTACTCGTTCATGTCTCATCTAGATGTTGTTGTCCCGAAGCAAGATCCCATTGTTTCCGTTTACCCCGCGCAATGCGGCCTGGTCTCTGCGATGTAGTCTTTCCATCGAAGCTTTGGCAATATTCATCTCAGCAAGTCCTTTTGCATCCCACTCTGGAGTCGTGTTCAACTACTCCGTGCATCGCGCGGTCGTGCTACTCACATTAGCGCTTCTTTTAGGAGAACGCGGTTGGAGAGTAAACGCGGACCGTAATGCGTCGGAACATGGACCGCAGTAAGAGGGATAAATGGTCAACGGTGCGTCTGCATTTGCTTCCCCTCCAACCTGTGCTTCACCCTTCCCCTGGGCGGCGATACTCTTTGTGTTCGTCATCATCGGTGTGAGATTGTTCTGAAGCCACTGCTTGATGCTATGCTTAAATGTCTTGCCCTCAGATACATTCAACACGTGCACGCAGTGCTTCGAGACCTTCCTGGGAACTTGGGCGTGTTTGGCTACTGTGCCTGTGCAAGTCGAAATTAAATTAAAACACTTTTGGAGTGGAAGTATGACTCCGCTAATCGAGTGCTTCGATGACCCTTGCGAGTAATGCCCGGGAGCCACACCTAAATCGATGTCAGTGTGAAAAAATAGATTCGATGGAATTCGTTGAACGGATAAGGCGGCAGACCATTAGATTGTCGCGAAAACTGTCGCGCTGCACAGACAGCATCATGAATACATCACTTGTGCTGCCCGGAAGCGTGTGCCTCAACTGCATTATTTTGTGCAGAGTCGCCAGCGAGCAGTCTGAATTGATTTTGTCACAACATTCGAAATGAGGTCCAGACCGGAATCCATCCAGCAAGAGTTTCGAGACCAAGGGTACAGTCTTCGAATCACCTTTACCGTTTCGATTTTCCAAGAAGCTCTGCAGAAGTGTCGGGAGGTCACCCTTCCGTTATTTTTCCTGCGTCGAGAATCGGCTCCAGGCTTCATGCGGCCGATGCGCTGGGCAATCACCTTACACGGCTCTGCTTACCCATGGTGGGCTGGAACATCCGCTGACAACAAAATATCAGCATGTGTGCGATGAGCGAACATGAATTACCACCGATCGCGACACTTCCGCGGGCACCCCAGAATTGCGGCGGCGGGAAGGTTTTTCGTATTTTGTGGTCGTGGGTTCAGGTACCTACATGCTGGGACCTGCGAGTATCGATGTTAAATTTGTGGGGAGAGTGAGCACGAGTTTCGTCGGGAGATATCATGCATCAGCCTTGGTCGGGGATACAATTTATAAATACCCGATAACTTGTTGAGTCCTACGACAAAAATATCAGCTGAGGTTAGGTACCAGATGAATGGTGGTCAATATAGGTCAATATGCGAACATTCTGAACTAGCACGGCACTGCACGGCACTGCACGGCACAGGTGCACGGTGGCGTGCACTGCCGTGGCGTACCGTGCACTGGCGTGCCGTGAACCGTGCAAAGACGTGCACTACCGTGTTGGTTCAGTTGTTTTGTTCCGCTTCGAGTTTTTTCTTGGTACTTCTTGTGTCTGGTGCAACTTGGTATTTAGTCGGCAGTCCCTTTACTATTTGAACTGTCAACCAAGGTTCAGTTGTATGGTGTGCGGTCATTGAGCCAGACATTCAGTCCACCAGTGTAGTGTTACGACCTCGTTAATTAGATCCTAGTAGCAGTTCTAGGCCGCTGCAAACACGCCCACACCGGATCCTGAGAAAGAGGGAGAATACTTACTCTGAGTAACAACAAGGAATGAAAGAAGTCAGAAGAAATCTCTGTGACAGATTGGGTGAGGGGCAAGTCTGGGAGAGATGGTAAAGAAGAAAGAAGGAAATCCTTCTAAGCTCTGCACTCTAATGTCGCGTGCCATCCACAGGCTGAGTGCGGGGTAAATATGGTACAATATTGATGCATACTTTGAGGCCGGCAATTGATTGGTTAATTTATTGAGTGTTGGGAGAGAGACCTTGAGTGCAGCTTGGGAGTGTTTGGGGAGGGTGAGAGCAAGTTGAACAATGTTTCAGTCTCACGTTGGGACACGCCAACACTGCCACGCCAGTCACGGCACGGCACGGCGTGACACGGCTTTTTCCCGGGGCCCAACGTTGAACCCCCAGGAAATACATAACAAGAAGTTTTTAATACTTTATCCGCTCTGGACGTATTGACCTTTCGACACCTGCATCTCTGGTCCTGGTTTCTGTGTTGTCCTCAAATCTCAATCTGTTTAAATTCATCTCGGCTAGTGATGGAAAAGTTCGGTTCGGTTCAGGTTCGGGGTACTTTTCCCCGAACCTTGAACCTGAACTTCGGTTCAGGTTCAGAGATTTGCTGAACCTTGAACCGAACCTCAGGTTCAGGTTCGGTTCAGGTTCGAACCCGTTCGAACCTTTTTTATTTTCTCACCATAGCATAACCTTAAGTTGACCCTGATATCAACTGGGTGTGAGTTTAGGGTGCTTCTGTGAGTATGCAGGTATGTTCCCCACAATTTCCGCGTCCCCTAATGGTGTTCAAACATTATTTTCGCTTCGCGTGGCTCACCGGGTAGGCCATCAGATCAATATCAAACGAGAAATTGCTCTTGAAACCCCTCCAAAACACCACCATCCCCACTGGAAAGCTTGAAGTGTGTGTCAGCTAGGTTTAACTGAATTTTTGCAAGGTGAAATCAGTGAAAAATCACCCAAATAAGCTCAAAATGAGTGTCCTTGCGGTTCAAGGTTCGGTTCGGTTCAGCGGTACTTGGGACTTGCCCGAACCCCGAACCGAACCTCAGGTTCAGGTTCGGGCATTTGGTTGAACCTGAACCTGAACTTTGGGTTCAGTTCGGTTCAGTTCAAGTTCGAACCGAAAGGTCGAACCGAACTTTTCCAACACTAATCTCGGCGCCATTGCATACTTGCAAATTTCAAAGGAACCTCCGACGAGGAGGAATCCCGAGTTAGAACCACCGCCGCATCGCTGAACGCGGACCAGGTCCTCCTGGACTTTCGTGTTGGAAACAAACCTCATTGAGCGAGCCGTTTATTGCTTCGTAGGTGCGCGCCCATCAGCCATTTGACAAGAATCTTGTCCCCTTTTGGCCCTTGTGAGCTTGCCGGCAAGCTCGCAAGGTCAAAAGGGTGAAAAAATATACCTGGAAAATGCAAAGCAGGATTGGATGAGTGGCTTGAATGTTACTAGACACCTGACTCTCCAGGTAAATGGATAGCTCGGTACGGTGATCAAACCCAAATGCAAAATACTGTATTTTTTCGTTCAAATCGACCGTCACGTGTCACGCACCCCCTTGTCGATGTCGAATTTTGGTCGAGGTCACGCGTCACTCGGGCCTCTGTCGGACCTCCAAGCTGTCACGCAGGTCCCCAAACTGCCCAAAAAGTGCAAAAAAAGACGAAATTTTGGGTTGAAACGTCGAAATTTTCGAGGTGTCACGCCAAACTTTGACCCTTGTCGAGATGTCGAATCGGTTGAACTTGTCACGCGTCACCCCCCCTGTCGATCTGAACGAAAAAATACAGTAAATGCATCGTTTCTGGGTCGAACTGGCGACCTTGTGGAATCGACCTCTGACTTTGTGGTCTTGCAGTGTTGCGGCCTTTTCGGCCCTTTTTCGGCCTTTTTTGACCTTGTACAAGGACACAAGATTTTTGTCAAAAGTCTGATGCCCTTGCCGCGCTATTCTGTCCGCGCATGTGGTCATCTTGAAACTGAAACATTTGACTGTCTTAAAGTCCGGTGGACGCTTGGCCTTGGCTTTGACTTCAACCGCAGCAATCTCGTGGATCCTGCAAAAGAAATTCACCCGCGAACATACAAGTACCGAACCCGAATCGAACGGGAGGCTGGCCAGTTTCGGCACGCACCACACCCGGTAAATACACTCAATGTGCAACTAGGTGCGGTGTTCCCTTTAGTCTTGTTTTTGGAAACTATCCTTTCGTGGCGTCTTTGAATTTCATTCTTTCGTGCCGCGCAAGCCAACTGAATTCGATCCAGTGTTCGTTGGACCGTCTCAGCAAGTTTGGCGCGCCATGCGTTCTGGCTTGCGCTCCACTTTGCCATCAATCAACTTGAATCATCCTTCGCCCCTCGAATCTTGATGTGTGTGTTCTATGCACTTCCGGGATTCTATGTTGACCGCCAATAATCATCACTCCTCTTGTTGACGAATATGACGTGTTCTTCTTCGAGTCGACTCGGAGTAATTTCCAGCAGTCGCGGTACTAGTTGTACTCGTAGCGCCTCCGAACCTGGATACTACTCTGGCCCTCGGGTCGAAGGATCGACATTGCTAAGAGCACCATTGAGTTCACGGCTTATTTGGTGGCAGTTTATGCTTGGCCATCCGACCAGTCATAGGACCTCGTCGCACATGACATGCAACCACTTCAAATTTCCCTTACTTAGAACCAGAATCCGGCGGGGTCATACGTTTGCAAGTGTTTATTCTTCTCCAGAAGCACGGATTTCCAACATGGCCGAGACACCCGACGATGTCGATCAGCCAGTGATTCCGTAAATTCAAGATGGACTTACTGACAAATTCAGTAAGCCAATAAATAATTTCCCACTACTAATACATACAACGAAGAAAGGCCAGATGTATCCCCTGAGCCCGCTGCCGTGCGGGCGATCGTACAGAAAGTGGTCCGAAGACCGAGGGAGACCTGCGTAAGCTGTGTAAACAAGTTCCACAACCCTCCCCACGCCGCCATTCGGAAAACGAGATATAAAAATGAAAATGTATGAAGGTCAGGCGGAGCCTGTGCAACTGTCTAAGGTAGTTCCACGAGCCCCGGGAGGCCGCCACAAGTACCAGACACGACGTATGAAGATCAAGCGGGAGCTGTGGCAACTCAATCGGTTCCACAACACCCCCGAGACCGCCAGAGTCAGAAAAGGGTGAAATTATAGATGAAGATCAAGCGGGAGTCGTGCGAACTCAATCAGTTCCACAACCCCCCCGAGACCGCCATAGCGTAGATCATTCAGGGGCTGGCAAAAAAAAACGGAGAGTCCAGGGCCGGCGAAAAACAACGGACAGTCCTGAAAGAAACAAGATTTGCGGCAATCTTGAGGCGAGGACGTCCTGTATGAATGCATCAGTAACACATACTTTCCAAGTTAAATGGACCTCACAGTCGTTGCAACGGCTTTCCTGACAGCGAAATGTGTGTGCGCTTGTTGCCTTGTGAGTCGCTTTTGCTGTCTCGCATGTTGCAGAGCAAACTCGGCCTGCTGAGAGGCAATTCTGGCCTGCTCTGCTTCCACACTCAACGCTGAGGCGGCCTGGATTGGTTCTTAGCAACCAGCGGTACGCACAAAGGCGAAATAAAGCCTAGCAAAAAATCATGATACGCGTTGCCCAGTTGCGACCGTATGTTCAGGAGTGTGGACTCATTGCGGTTCAAGTGCGCGATGCGCGAGACCCTGTTGGTGAGCGACATCGTCATCATTAAGCGGTGGATCTCCTGGAGGAGGCTGGAGATGGATTAACTTTCTGAAAAAGTCTCGTATTGCGGATTAACTTACTCCGTGAAGCGTTCGATCCTTCCGATCATTGGGGGTGGAATGACGGACCCATCGGGGACCGCATCGGCGATGACACCCAGGATTGTCTCAGCCCGGTGCGCGATGTCGCGTGCCTGCCCCTTGGAGTGCTTCGACCGCTGGAAATCTTTGAGTCTAACGACGCCCCTCTACAACGAGACCACTCACCCGAGCAATGTCCCACAGAGCAAGCACGCCGCCGACGGCACCCTTGAGTACAGGGAAGGCGTCTGCAGATTCCTTCAATGCAATAAGAGAGGTAGAGAGAATGTCGGCTACCCGAGATGAGGAGGATTTGACTTTGACTTTCACGGTCGGTGACGGGGCCCGGGGCTTCCTCACCCACGAGAGGAAAGGGAGCCACATGGGAGGGGGGGGGGGTCCCAGGGTCCTGAGGCCTGTCGACCCCGATGTCCGCTTCATATAACATGCCGCAGGGCTGTGCATACAGCATTTTAAAAAAGGTGGACGACCTTCACACACCAGTGTTCGATCGGAACATCAGAACCGCGTCCAAATTTGTCTTCACCGTCGCGGACTATTGCGGTGTTGGGTCAGCCCCTTGGCTTCGGGAATCCTAAATTAACCCTCTACAGCCTATGGCGGTAGTTCAACATTCAACGGTCCGAGAAACTTCGAGAAACCACATAGTTATTGGTTAAGATATGAGTGAAAGTCTACAGAGCGGCCAGGGAGGTCTACGACGCAAATGATAGAAGAACTGTAAAATTCGAGGGAAGTGACATGAGATGAAGCGAAACACGCACATTGAATTCCTCCTGCCCACTCGGAGGACCCGCCCTGAGGTACGAATATCCGAGTGCCCCAATGTCCAGCATCTCCCAAGGGACGAATCTCCGGAGGTAGTCAGTACGGGCATTTTGCGACTTGAATATCAGGAACCGGGTCTGGCTCGCGGACCACATGCATTGCCCCCAGCGGTTCGGACCCACCTGAAGACGAGCTCTAGCTTATCGATGGGCGGACACCCGAATATACAATTGGTGCGCCCGCAAGAGTCATGGGACCGCATTTGGCGTTGAAGAGCTTGAGTCCGGATGGCGCGTGCCAAGTCGTCGAAACGTTCATCGATCGGTCGGCCAAGGCGGAGTCGGGCGGCGGGGGGAGGAGGCGAGACCCTCCATGAGTACGTGTATCCAAGGGCGAAGGCCCCGGGTTCGATATGGCGACGTGGTTTCCTGTGAGCAAATTTCGGTTGAATCTCGGAGTCGTCGTGAAGGGAAGGGCGTTGAGCTTGAAGTACGTCGCAGAGGGACGAGGCCGGCAGGCTAAGAGTATCCTGGATGTATACGAAGAGGGTGAACGGCTTGAATAAGCGACAAGGGCGATAAAGATAGAGGGAGCGGTGTGGCGGAAGGCAGGCGGGCACGGAGCAAGATGGTCGCAATCAAGACTGCGGCCAGGAAAACAGTACAGTAGCGAGAGCGAGCCAGTGGCGGCTCAGAGCGCGCGGGTTTGATGATCTGGCGCAGCGTTCACGGTTTCGATAGTTCGGGGGAGGCGAGTCGGTAATCGGGAGGGAATTGGTAACCAAGGGCGCCACGCGTTTGGATATGAGTTACCAGAGGCCGGGGTACAGACAACGCAAAACACGCACCTGCGAAGACCCCAGCAAAACACCATTGTCACCTTCCTTCGTCCCCGTAGACCGGAAATTTCGTCTAGCGCTTGGTGCACGAGGAATCCGCTGGGTCGGTCGGAGGATTCAGAAAGAGTGCGCAAACGCACAAGTCGTAACGCACCTGCCACCGAGGAAAGGATGCTGCTTTCGATAACATCCGCACGTAGGTCGAAGCAGCGGGCTTCGTTTTGTACGAAAGGCTTTGACGGAAAAATTGGCGGCGCAAACGCGAAGGCCGGCGCGCGAAACACGATCGCGGAAACACGACATGAGGCTTTGAGGGTGTTTCAGCGCCCGCGACCGCGCCCGACCCGTGGTCTTGAGGGGCACCGGCGGACATGGTCGCGGGCGAATTTCCGGCCAACTGGATCGCAAGGAACCCGACGCTGAAATCATACGTTAGGGCAAGAGAAGGGATGCACGAAACGCATGAGAGGCGCAGTGAGATTCCATTGAATGAGTTCCCGCCAAATGAATTTGCTTCGCGAAGAGCGCACTAGCGGTGTTGTGCCTTGGATCAAGTCGTGAGGAGATTTCTGAGCAGACGAGAGACAAGACATTAACAGCGTTGGAAAAGGAAGGAGAAGGGAACGCACGGAGATGGGCAAGACGCGGTAGCGCGATCCATTAGTTAGCCGTGAGATGGGTGGCAAGTCGGGCGGCCAAAGTCGGGCGGCTAATATTGTTTCCAGTGTCTCGTGGTGGTCTCACCGAGAGCGTAGTGGTGCCAAAGGAGACTCTGATAAGACATAGGCAAGGAAGGCGTTACATTGCTAACCCTAGGAATGACGCGCCGGGTGGTCGCAGAAGGAAGGAGGTGCTTGTTTGCACCGTGTTTGGCTCCTCGGGCCGATTATACCCGACCCCGCCTTGTCATCTCCCGGACTCGGCTTTTGGCATTCTTGTTCTTGCGGGGACTCTGGGAGGCTATAGCGTTATTTCTTCGGCCTCCCGATAGAAACCTGGTTTCGTTGGCATCTCTGCGGCTCAGATGGGTTCTTTTTATCATGTCAAGGTGGATCTGGCGTCTCCTCTGAAGAACTCGGGTAAAATGGTGACAGAAAATCGCAGCGAATGAGGAATACAGATTTTCTAGCGCTCTCGGCCGGTCTTCAAGCTATGAAGCCCTCGGAACCTACCTTTCCGGTCTTGTTTCCGGTCCTGTTGTGTTTCTTCAAGAGTTCATCTCTGTGGCAATGCATAGCTTCGAATTTCGAGGCAATGTCAGATCACGAGGAATCGAGCGATAACGCGGACTAGTTACCCCTGGACTTGCGCGTTGGAAAAAAACCGCATCAAGCGGGCCGTTGCTTCGTAGGTGCTGTGCCCTTGCGCTACTATTCTATTCTAATATCGGCACATCTGGTCATCTTGAAACGAAAACATTTGATTACCTTAAATCTTGTGGACGCTCGACCTTGGTAGCCAAGGCATCCCCGCGCCCGACGGCGAGACCAAGAAGAAAAAGATATCGACTCGAACTCCAGACCAAGGACTTGACCCGGATCGAACGGGTCGTCCTCCCTCCGTGGTTATTCATCTGCTGATTAACAACCGGCGCGATGCACATCGCGTGCTTCAAGTGTGTTGTGCTCTCACATCGGTCTGCTCATGATATCTGAATCGATTTGGCAGGTATCACAAGGCGACCACCGGTCCCTCACGGTACGTACCACATTTCTTGTAAGAGTTCTATCTAAGTTCCGCTGAACGATAGCAACGATCCTGTCAAAAAGATCTATCACGCCGGTGCAAGTACTAAAAGCGCACCGTGTGCGGTGCATGCTTTACTCTCTTCTCAATGTTTATGACTTCGCAGATTCCTGCGCAGGCTTTGACCCGTCAATTGAGTTCCTTGAACTCGCTCAGCAAATGGCGCACAATGGGCTTCAATCCAGGATTCCATGCCGCTCCACGGTCCCTTCCGGTGTGTACAGGCTTCAGACATGTAAAGATGGTGATTCCGAACTTCTACGTTCTCCTTCTGATTGTCACGAAGCTGCGTGCCCCATGACATTGACACACCGTCTATCACTTCATCTGACTCTTACATCCACTGTATGCTATCTACGACAGGGGGGGCTGTCGTATAGGACATATTTCTAGTATATGGTGGTCAAGTTGAAACCAGCTAGATATTTCAAGCCCCACTCCATCTACTCTCTGAAGGATATTCAACCGAGGCCTAAATGGATCCACGGTCCGAATGTCCGAGATATTTATGGCCATTGAAGCTGTCCAAGGTAGATTTCCGCTCCGTGAATTTGGGTGATTCAATTCTTTATGAAGAGATTGATAAACGGACCCTGACTGAGTACTGGCCCATTCACCACAAACGGACTGGGGCGATCAAATACCATGTAAAGGTGGTCGTCGGAACACGGAGGATCCACCGCGCACGAATCTTCGGACGTCAAGACCCATTGACTGTTGTCGTTTATGACAATTCAAAATTTGAACAGGCAAAACATCAGCTCAATACATATGACAGTTGTCTCATCTTGTTGTAGATAAAGGATCAAGTCCTGGAAGCTCAACAATATTGGTATGTGGTTCCGCCTTCTGGTGCGTAAATCTAAATCTTGTAGCGCAGCCATCCTTTCCTAAGGTTCTCCAGGGGTAGAGGTAAACCTCCAAAGGTCAGAGGTAAGGTCCAAGGGGGTAGAGGTAGAGGTCAAGGCAAAGTTGTACCTCCCAATTTGAAATCATGTTTTTTAGGGTCAATACTCATTTTCTGGTCCAGGAAACACCTAGAAATGACTGTTTAATGCATTAATAGAGGCCTCAAAGGTCTATGGCCTTGTCAGAAGGCAATACCGCTCATAAATACCTCCGGAGGTCAGAGGTAAGGTAGAGGGAGGTAGAGGTAGAGGTTGGCCCATTGGTACCTCTACCTCTACCCCTGGGGAACCTTATCCTTTCCTAGCACAGCTATTTGGCTTTACTTGTTCGGCTAGGCTGAATGCATTGGTTTATCATGACGGTGAGTGGGTTCTCACACATTAGATATTTTCCTTCTCATTACTCAGGAAGACATGGTGACAATTTCACAAATCCGGAAAATGCATGCCCAATCCACTTTGGCCTCAGAATATGTCCGGTGTGAAAGGGTTTGTTCTATTGAGACACTGAAACCGTACATTTATTTCCAATCTATCTATAGTGCCGGCACTACATGGGAAGTCCCAGTCCAGACGCTCACGGCCAGGCTGACCATTCTGAAGGCCGCAAAATTGTATTGGCAGGAAACCACTGGACAAAGGGTCGATTACCTTCTGGGTACAGCATGGATCAGACCTTCCACTGGAAAATTATGCTTGGACATCGGACAAGGGGTCACACAGTGCATAGAATTGAACGGTGACCTGGCTCGCCCTACACTGGCTTACTTGCCATCCTTGAAACTCACAGAGAATGAGTTGCATGCCAAACTGTTACATGAGCTCACACTCGATGAGTTTCATGCCATGATTGCACTCTCTGACAGTCTCAGCTTCATTTCTTCTCGTCTTCCTTCATCAACAGAGTCCATCACTCACCCCTGGATTTGGATTCCCAGTGGCTTTGTCAACTCGGAGTCGCAACAACTCTTGGCAAATCCCCTTTCAAACTATCTGTCACCCAATGACATTCAGACAGGGTCATGGTACTGCGGCTCATTGTAGAGTAAGGTCATGCCAACTGGATGGACACGGTGAGCTTGAAAGTTACTTTGACCCACTATACTGACAGGGATTGCTAGAATTGAATATCTGGACAATCCCAATCAAAATTTTTGGATCCAAGTACAATTGAATGACTATTGCATGGAAAATATCATGAAATGGTGGATTTCTCAGCAAGCCTATGTCCTCAAACATCTGCAACGTGCCAGTGGTGGGTCTTTCAGTAAGCGGTGATGAATAGCTAAACTAAAAACCTCTGCCCCAGGTGCCAAAGAAGATTTTCTACCACTAGATCTTGTCACCGGTATTACGTTTGAAGGCACTTTGGATACAAAATTCGTTGGCTTCACATTATGGGGAACATCTATGACAGATGCACCTACAGACCAGGTGTATCTCTTCCTGTTTCCACCAAAGGTCAATTTTGTTGCTGGTCAATTCACTGCCACGAACCTTGAGGATAGCAAGAAATACTACTGGTCACTTGATCCAGCCGGACTCGACCGGTTGACTCACGAAGTGGCTGAGGATTTTGGGCTACCAACACTTCAGTTTTCAGTTGAAGTCTATTGGCGCAGGTGGGACAGAAGCGACCCTGATATCATCCGTGAATTCCACGCTGCGAAAGGGTTCGATCCAGACAGTCAGGATGTCGCCATTGCAATGGGATATCCACTTGTGGATGTCAAAGCTATAAAAAATTCCGTGTCAAAGGTACGCCTCCGCTTCACAATCTTATTACATTTTTCACTGATAATGGAACAGCTCACCGGGCAATGCTCCCTAACTGACTCAGATACAGACGAGATCGAGGATGGAATATATTACTCCCTTGGTCTCTGTTAGTTATAGTACCACCTCTTACATCATGGCACTCGAGAATCTTTTGTATCTAAAAAAAACAATCACGGCGCGATACCAAACCCCACCTACTCCCAATTAATAATGGCAGGTGATGTGATAAGTAACATGTCTTTTCCCACGGGCTCGGAATCCGCCGCCAAGTGGAATTTGCTGTTTGTTGTCTTTGCTAGCACAGAATTGACTGTGTGAAGTGTAATTTGATGTGCAGCACAGGTGGGTCTCCTCCATTTGGTCTTGTTGGAAAGAAACATCTGACTGACTTGGAAATGGCTGTGGCCCTGGCTGCAGTTTCACAGGCAGTTGCAATCAAAACCCCCATAGCAAGTGAACGGTAGGGAGCACACCCCAGCTTTGTTAACAGAATATCAATTTCTTTCTATTTTTTTTGGGGGGGGGCACCCCCCGCCCTAGAGGGAAAATAGATAGGAATTCGGACAACAATGGTGCCCCAACACGCATCTATACGGCCAAATAGATCCGTGTTGGGGCCCCATCTTTCCGGATTAGATAGATAGGCATCTCCCCGCAATCCCACAGTGACATGCATGCACACCGTGTGCGAGGAGTGTCTGTACACTCACTTCGTTTGACCGCAGGTTCTGAATACGTATCGGTTCGATCTCCCTTGTATTCGGTGTTCTTTGTGCTTGATCCTCAGTGGGCAATCTTATTTCCTCGCGTCTTTGCGACCCTCTACCCGGTTCCCGTCCCTCACCGTGTGGAATGGAAGCCCATACGATCTGCAACCTCTTTGCTTCCACGCTGCCCGGCTGTAGTCCTTTATTTCCCCCCGGTCGCAAATGCACCGAATCTTTTTAGCATTCCCTCGACCATCCCCTTTCCTTATTTTACCCGCAATCAATCAATCTCTTTGCGCGTTGTGTTGGACCCTACCATCTCAAACATTATCGCTCAAGAGTGATGCTGGCCTGCCGACGCCTTCCCGCTGTAACCACCAATTCCGGCCAATTGAATCGTGGGCCCCCTCCATAATCGTTCGCATGCTGTTTCCGCGCAGTGTATTACTGTAGGATGTGAGTGTGAATCCGACTGTGGGTTTTCATACCCTCTCCATTTCTCTTACAGACCTCAAGGGCCGCGATAGCAAAACTCATTCGGCGTTCAGGTGAGATCATAATGACACAGCGGATTCAGATTGCCACTCTACACAGTGCCGAAGGTGAGATGCTTTAAACCAGTAAAACGTAGTTAACCAATGGACCAGCGTTTTCGGTGCCCTCTTATCTTACCATGGTGTCTGCACCAAATTTTGCGCGGTTCGCCGTTCAATTCGGTTGTGTACTTTTTGTGTACTTTACGTGGATTCAATTTAATGTACCCCCAACCAGGTCGGATACGAACTCTCAGCGGTAAACGAAGATCGAACAAGGCAAGAAAAGAGACGACTTTCAGCCAACTTGAAGTTTCAACTGGTTTCAACCCTCATAATTTATTGAGTGACCACCGTAAGTTTGTCAGCCATCCCTTTGGGTTACCCTGAGGAGAACGGTCCACCAAGTAACCACGCCGCAAAACTGCGTCGAATTCAACTCGGAAATATTAAGCTCGGACCAGGACGGCCCGCCCGCTCCGCTGCCCGGCACGACTGATCATGATCATTACTGTAACGTAACGCCAAGCTTGCTCTCGACCGCGACGACGACCAAGCACGCACTCCTGGTTATGCTTATCTTCGTCTATCCAACACCCGGGCCAAGGACCGCGGTAGCCTCGAGGCCGCACTGACACCAAACTGCCACCGGTTACATTTGCACCTTCAAGGTCTGCGACACCCCGTCTGCCCTTGCGTTCCGATTCTAACGACACTCATCTGCGCCCTCCCGTTACCGCCAGATGTACGAGCTTCCCGTCCTAATCTTTACACTATACTCCTGGCACTAGCCTTTCTGCCGGGCGGCGATTGCAATACAACGCCTTCTTGCCGATCTCGAAGGTTCCCTCGCTGCAGCTCTCATCTTCTCCGCGTTCTCCTCGTGTTTCCGCTACCACGCTTTGTAGCAATACTGTTCTGGTTGTACGGCGCCAACCATCCTCCCCCGTGCGTTCAGCTGGTACGTCATCCTCGGGAATATGGATCCGGGTGAAGGACAGCGGAATCTCCCTCGTGAGTATCGACCCTGTTTTTTTCCCTTTTTCCCTTTCTTTGATTTCGGTTCCTGCCTCCGGCTAAGCGCTGTTCCTTCCATCGCTTTTCCGGAATCTGTGCCATCCCTCTAGTTTTTTACCGCCCCTTATCGACATTATTTCTCACCCGTTTGTCTCACAGCTTTTTTCCATTCCACCCAGCGCCTAATAATCACTTCCTTGTTCAAAGGCCGCATTTCAGGTCAAGGATATCGGCCTGGACACGTTCTCAACGGCTTCATCCACCGGGTACTTTCTATTCTCGTTTCCATGGGAGCTATTGCGTACACCGTTTCACTCCGTAAACACAGCCATATCATTGGACAATTGTCGATAGAAACCCGCCGAATGTGAGTTCTAATTCCATATCGCCGTAGGGTCCCCATATTAATCAGCCTCTCCTTCCGATAACCATGCCGGAGGCTCATCCATCCCACCTTCCCACAAAGAACCAATTTCCCTCCCCGACGACTTCGGCGTTCCGGACGCAATATTCCCCGAAACTCGACATGTAATCATTGTACGTGCGTACCATCTAAATACTGAGTGCTTCTGATTGTGGAAATGAGTTCATTTGAATTCAATAAATCACCGCCAGCTCTGACTCACACGGAGGGAAATTGAACGTACGTGATCCATCTCAACATTCTCCGTTTCATTTCCCTCGACAGCTATCCTTCATGGCCCAAACCGGGATTCCTGGGAGAACGATAACCACATACTCATCCCAAGACTGCCTGAAATAATTTCCTTCCCAGCTTACCGATCGACGACCTAGGCGCGATTCGAACACAATATTCACGGAGACTCGACATGCAATGATTGCACGTGCATAAGTTACCATCCGCTACTGAATACTGAGTACTTCTGACTGCGGAAATGAGTTCATTTGAATCGTTGGTTCAGCTGAATTCGAATGGACTCAGTCTCCGCGCATACGGTGCGTATGTGGGCAACTAGCGCCACTGACGAAACTAGAAATTACCAGATGACGTACGCCTTCTCGAACAAGGGGGACCAAGGTACCCCTCCGCAGGACCGCGGGCAATTACTCCTCATTCGTCCATGGCAGGATTTGGAAGGTCCGGTCATTAGACGGCCCGACCTCCGCACGGTTCTTAAAGGAACCAAATGACGCCAGTTTTGCTCTCCTCCCCCACATACATACACCCACCACCTTCCCCACTCCCGCCATCGACACGATGTGGACGAAAACCCCAGTTCACTGCGCTCCCGCACCACTCAAGTGGAATCTGCATTTCGAACCCAAATTTCCCCTGGACTTGGAGCGCTCTATCTTTGAAATTGCCACCTTTGACGACCCCTCGACGATACCCAATCTCATGCTCGTTGCTTGGAGGGTGAAGGCCTGGTACGTGCCGCTTTTTTGCCCCTTATCGGCGACTTATTTCATATGAAAGGATCGAGCCTCAGTTGTACCACATGGTCTCTAGCACACATCCTAGATCCGCCCACCTCCCTGTGGCCCCATTCCACATCTTGAGTCGCGACTTGGACTACAAATGCCCCTCTGTCTTCCGGGGCGTCAAGCATCTCTTCCTGTACACCTCTAAGGACACATTGAACGTCGACACTGTTCTCGCCGCCTGCGCCAGCCTCACCGACCTATTCTTATACATCCCTCTCCGCGGAAACATCCCCACCCTTGCATCGATGCCCTCCCTTCGCCGCCTTGTCATCCAACCGCGCACCTTCCTCGCCTTCGACCGCGACCACCCGATCTTTCGCACCCTCACCCACCTCGAGCTGCTCGAGATCTCCGCGTCCGCCGAGGCCGAGGAAGCGTGCACCAAGCTCAGGCTCATGCCGAAGCTCACGCACCTCGCCCTGAACTCGATCGAGATATACCACGCTCTATCCCCCTCGCTCGAAGCCTTCGATCATCTGCGGTGCATAGTCCTGCTTTCGTCCGAGGAGCGGCGCGAGATGGGAGTCGACGAGGTGCCCGCGCCGTTGGCGGAGGATGAACGGTTTGTGTGGATTGGGCAGATGCAGACGGACTCCTACGCGGACTGGCTGCGTAGCGCGCATACCGGCGAGACCTACTGGGCCGTCGCTGACACCTTCATCGCTGCACGACGAGCAGGAAAGATTGATCGTAAGTGGCTTTCGGTTTTCCTTCATCGATCTGGACTGACACGTATTTTCAGGGTCGTGTTATAGCATGTGCGATGAAGACAGGTCATGGAGAATTCAACTCAATGTGCTAACTTGTCCGACCAACGTCGCCGCCGTGCCGTTACTTCGTGTGTGAATGTCCCAACGATCTCACTATATATGTATCACCATATTTTTTGCGCCCCCGTCTATACCATCTGTACTTCCTAGTCCCGCTTGACAATACACACCCTGGTGACACATCCTCAAAACCTTACCGTGCGACCCGATAGGCTATTGAGAACCTACGTCTGAAAGCCGGGTTGGCTGGAGAATCAAGGGTAGGTAATTAGAATCGGAATAGAATTTCACGAATACTGACCTACAATAGATCGGGCCCGAGCGTGGCACGTTCGAACTCGATCCACTGGGACCTAGCAGTAGATCGCAGTGAGCTGTGCACGCTCAGTCTCAGTGCGTTCGACTGGAAGGTGTTTAAGGAATAGTCATCCCCGAGCTGTGGGCCGGAACATCGAGGCAGGCGAGGTGAACAGCAATTCATTCGAACTCGCTGCGTAAACATCGTTCGTGCGCTCGACACGGGGGCAGTATCCAGAATTCCGTTGGGGCTTGCGGATAGTGAGGCCGGTGGGATTCGATATCTTCGTGTAGGATCATTCACATTGGGCGCTTGCACTCGCGAGGGAAACATAATCGCGAGTAGAGGCGCCTCGGAAGATGTGAGCTGCGCTTTGAAGGTGAAATTGGCGCAGACTCCGTAGGCGCTTGAGCCGCGAATTCTTTTTTTTTTTTTTTGGAGCGTTTGGATTAATGATTTATCTTCGTCTGCAGAAGCATTCAAAGTCATCCGCCTGTGTTGCTGGTTTGGAGCCAGACTGCCGGTCTAAGTTTGTCCAAGGAGGAAATGCCGTTACGCACAATGTATTAACCTGTGTGGGACTCTGGCCTCGCGAAAAAATTATCCTATACCATTTATTGGCCACATACCCACTAAAACCCCCTCTGTGAATGTCCAGTCGTCCGGCAATGAGTCTTCATCCATTAGTAGCCCACTCCATGTGTTTAATACCAGTTGCTTTTTAAATGCTAGTGGGCCAAATTTAACCTTGTTCGTAAGGATACGGTCACGTCCCAAGGCCGCATTCACAACGGTAAGCCATTGGTTACGAATATTTGCCGCATCTTGGGTTGCACCCTTATTTTTCAGGACACGATTCACCCGTAGGTTCCAGATAAGGTGCCAGCTGACTGATACAAGTATGGCAAAGAGTCTACCTTTCTCCGGGAGTACACGGCCCGTTGGAGACTTGAATTTTACCAAATTACATCCTAGGATTAGTCCCCAACTCAGTTTTGGCCAAGCATCATATTTTTTTGACCACAGCTCTCTCGAGAGTGCCCATATCAGCTCCTGTTCTGGGGAGAAGCACTCCAGTGCAATATGTTCCAAGCTTTCTGTCGCATCACATACTTGGCAGGTACCATTTCGATCGAGATGGTCAACGTGAGACCAGAAGCCTCCCACTCTGAAGGTATTATGAATGCATTTCCAATAAAATTCCCTTGTGCGTTGGCGTAGAGTCGTACCTCGGATCGATTGCCAAATCATAGAATCAGATGGTATATATCCGCATAGTGCTTCCACCGCGCAACGTATGCGGTCAAGATTAACAAAGGTGTACTTTCGGTAGGGTTTATCTCTGAGGGAGCGAATTATATTTGTGAAGAGTCGTTGAGAACCTCGAGACAATATCATTCCCGGGTTTTCAAACATGATATCAACTCCAGTGTCAAGTTCAGTTGAGTATTTCATGTCCTCGGACAATAGTTTGGCTGGGTTCTCTAGAACCTTCTTGAACTGTGTTCGTGCCACTCTTTCGTTTAGCATTGCTACCACGGCTTTCAAGAGCCGGAAGCTTGGGTCCAAGAGATCATTTTCGTACTTTTCCTTGTCTTTGACCAAAGCCTTTGCTAAGAATTCGGAGGAGGTGCAAATTAAAAGGGGAGTATTCTTGTGGTCATTCTGTAAGATTAGCAGCAGGCCGCCCAACAGTGCAGTTGAAAAATTCATCGGGATTTCAGGCCTATCAAAGGAGAGCGCGAGTGTCATACTTTCCTCCGTGTTATTGGATTCTCGGATGATGTTCAAGTCAATCTTGGCTTCGAACTCCCCGGCGTGTAAAATTCTGGGGTGTAGAAAATATGTCACCGTCATCGGTACATCCCCAGGTACTTGATATCTCCTCGCTGGGACCTCGTTGAGCGATTCATCTGCAGCAAAAATGCGGAATCCGCTCGCTAAATCAGTCAAACAAAAATTTGGATTGAAAGTCATGATGGAGTCTGGTTCTATTGGCAGTTTATTACGTTGTACCTCCTCATCTGTTAAAGTGAGCTCATCAGCCAAATCGAGAGTGGGTATATTCGGATTCCATTTTGGTGTAATACTGTCAATTAACATCTTCGCAGTTTCAACACATTGGCCAGGATGTTCGCAGTCCAGCAATGTACGGTCCTGAACACACAGTGAGCAACCACAATTCTTCCGCCCAATTCCAGAAGGATTTATCTGGTGGGGTTTTCGCAGGTTTATTGTCCTTCGTGTTGCGATGACAAGGACATCTTGTACTGTCCTGACTCCATGGTTCAACCTTAGACATTTTGCGGACTCGCGTCGCTTCGCGCTCTGGTGTTCTTTTTTCTTCACTCCCACGTGCCTCCAAATTGGCATGTTGCGCTTGACTTCATCCCCTATCGACAGCCCCGTGAATTTCAGATTGTACTTTCGGGCCGTCAGGATCATCCGTTTAATTTCGTCGGGTAAAGGTGTCTTATTAGATATCGGGATATAGATATCCTGTAAAAATATGTTGAGAATTTCCCCAGGTCGAATGTTCAGGTAGCTCTTCTCCAAGAAGTTAGCCAAAATGAAGTCAACAAAATAGCACCACAATGGGCGTTCTTCACCCTGTTTAAGATAAGTTTGTAAATTCCAAAGATCAATGGCTTCATTCCGAGCAGGGATGTCTAGAATCTTCTTCCCTCCATCGAGAACGTCCAGACTCATTGTATCATGTGCAACCCTGGCGGGTTTTCCTTTCCAAAGGAAGACATGTTCCATTCGTATCAGTATCTCTTCAATTTCTTTGGGCATGCCTTGTACTCGAGTCAAGTATTGGGTTCTGCCCCCGATGACCATATTAATGATGTGACGCTTGCCTTCGAGACTTGGTGTCGTAGTTTGCCAACCTTCGAGGCCACTTGCAATTTTCTCAACCACTGCCGGCCATGGTGTTATGTACGAGACATTGTTTCCGATCCATGCACCCAGAATTCGGCATGTTTGGCCGTCCGGTAATATTTTGATAGAGTCTGCAATTTCCCCAACATGATTACGAGTATTTAACCGTCTATCTTGTAGTACCTTGGTTCGATAACGTGCACTTCCAAATGGAATAATAACTGTCTTGTTTTCGTTGAATTTTGCTGTTGAGGCCGCACACCATAGTGAGAGTATATCCCATAAGATCTTCAGAGAATCCTCGGATGAGAGATAGATTGAGGTATCGTCTGCAAATAATGATACTACAATGTTGCGGTCAGTTCCTGGTATGGAAACTCCTTTTAGTTTCGATGCCCGTATCAAACAAGCAAGTGGCTCGATAGCCAGGTTAAACAACAAACAGGACAAGGGATCCCCCTGCCTTACACCACGAGTAACAATGAATGGTTCGCTGATTTCACCGTTGATCATTACGACTGTCTCCGCATTGGTGTAAAGGTTCTTTATTGTGTCGCAGAATCTTTTGGGGAAGCCCATCTTCTCTAGTACACGCAGTAAATAGGAATGGTTAATCCGATCATATGCCTTCTCCTGGTCTAGGGCCACTATGGCTCCATCCTCTTCGGCGATGTCGGCATAATTCAACAAGAATTTCGCGAGTTTAACCTGATTCTCAATTTTCCTTCCCTTCATGAAACCGGCTTGGTCAGGATGGACCAGTGAGGGAGCCACATTCATCAGTCGTAGTGAGTACGATTTTGTCATCAGTTTGTAATCGCAGTTGAGGAGTGTCACCGGGCGATAGTTACTTATCAAGGATTTGTCTCCTTTCTTAAAAATTGGGCAGAGCCATCCGGCATTGAATTTGCAGTCTTCAACCAACCCGTGGTTCTCGATATCTGAGTAAAGTTTGGTGAGGAAGCTTAGCACATTAAAAACGGTCAGGCCATTTGCCTTTGCTTGCTGGAAGAGTATGTTAAGGAGCTTATAAAATTCGAAGGGGATACCATCGACTCCGGGTGCCGTCCCGCTGTTTGAGAGTCTTAAAGCAGACTCAACATCTTCCCTTGCAAGACCCTTATCTAGTTCTTTGAACTCCGCTTCGGAGAGGTGTGCATCGCATTTTTCGAGGGTGATTTCAGTGGCCATAATCCTCCCGTATTCATCAGGGAGGTCGCGGGTTTGGACTGAATTGTGATATTCACGCGCCATTTCTGCCATTTTCTTTGGCTTAGTTTCATACTGTGGGACATCCGCATTCAATGAGCCTTCAATTTTCAGTTCAAGAATGGATTCTTTGATATGGTAGCCTTTGGCCGACTTGGTCCATGCCTTTGTTTTCAAGTTTTCACCCTCTATGTCCTGTCGCGCAGCGATGACTTCTTTCTTGCGATCTGCGGCTTCGTGTATTTCCTCTGCGATTTTCTGTTCCAATGTATAGGCAGCCCATGATCGGTCTTCAGGCTGCATGTCTTGATCATGTAGCACAATATTTATTTGGGCTTTCAAAGTTCGTATTTTCCGTGTAAGATCATCCGTTACATAGCGTGAGCAGTGCTTCCCATATGTTGTTATGTCTAGCTTGAATTTTGACCATAGGGTCTGGATATTATTTTCATTGTTGCGGTCTGATTGTTGAAGGTTCTCAAGGTCACTAACGAGCTGAGCCGCCAGCGCCTGAACATGGTTCATGAATTTCGGAGTCTTCAGCAAATACAAAGGCATCGACCACCTGCCGGGGCCGAGTTTCTCGTCCCATCTGCATACTAATTGGGTTAGTACCAGTCGGTGGTCACTCTTCACCGGGCAATGCTTAATTTCCCAACCACGGAAGTGTTTAAACTTATGGTTATCAACATTGATTCGGTCAAGACGAGAGTAGGAGTCGTGTATCTCGCCGGTCATTTTATTTGTCCGATGTTGGACACAAGTGTAGTCTTGCGTGTCTGGGAAGGTGGCACGCCAGCCGTCTTGCCAGCGGAATAAATCTTTCAGCCTTCTATAACTTTCGGGCACCATTTCAGCTATCCCCGAGTTCCGATCCAATGGGTCCTCCACAAAATTCCAATCTGCTAATGCAATCGTCGGGAATGGAAGTGTTGGCTCCTCAGCCCACATTCTCCAGAGTTCTTTCCACAGTTTATCCCTCTCCTCTGGGCGATTGGGTGCGTATATGTTTAAAATATTCAGGGCTTCGCCATTATGCCATGGAATAACTATCATGAAGGCCCTGCCGGGAATCAGTTCATACTCGCGGACATTGTCGGTGTCAATAAATTTCTTATTTAGAACGAAGGCCACCCCTGCAGTTGAGCATGGCTTCTCGGGGTGGGCTGAATGGTATACTTTGAACCATCGGCCGAACACATTATTAAATTGTGTAGCTGACTCGGCGTCAAAGTGGGTTTCCTGCATCCCAAGGACACCTAAATTATTAGAGTCAATTGTGTCTTTCAGGAATTTGAACTTGTGGTTGTTGTTATGCATTGATATCCCCGAGTCGCGACCCGCGATGTTTAGGGAGCCGATTGTTAAGTTTGCACGTGTGAATTTCCCGGATTTCAGAACCCGAGGAGGTTTGTGTCTTTTCTGAATCTCTATATTTTCATTTTCCCACGTCGGGGTATGAGGGTCTTCAGATGCGCCCTCAGAAGTGTTAAGTAGCGAATTTTCAATTGTATTGTCTGATGTGCACATCTCAGAGTCCGTGTAGTTTAATATATTCGCGTCTGTGTTATCATCATTTGAACACGGACCTTTTGGCGCCACCTCGACATCGCCCATATGTACATCAGACCGTTGGTCTATACCTTCAACAATATTTGTGGGTTGAAGCATCACCGGCTGAAGAAAAACCCCACGGGGAGATAAATCCTCCAGCGGAGCACGAATACTGGGGAAGGTATTGACCTGCTGCTCTTCACATTGGTCTGCAACAGCCAGAGCAACAGAACCATTGCAGAAGGGGCCACTTGTGTGATAGCCAGGGATAGACCCCTGAGTACCCTGACTCCTGCTGATTTCATGTTCTGAACTCGCAGCCAGCAAGCACTCGCGAGAGGGAAATACCACTTCCCCGAAACCCGTGATCCAGGAGGGCCCAAGGTATTAAATTCGGCTTCATTTGGGTGTACAGGCATATTTAAGGTGCGTTTAGGGACCGCCGTCACGGATTGGATTCAGATACATGGCGGTGGAACACCATGTCAGTTGGTTGAGGGTACGGATCCTTCGTGACCATCTTTTGTTCAATGGCTTCAAGTAGCAGCGCACAGCGTATGATTAACTAATCCTATGGGCTGGAACATTTGATACAGGACCCAGGTTAACGTTAGGTTTCAAGGTGGAATCGAAAATCTACTGCCAGTTGGCTTCCATGAGAATGAAGTATTTACTTTTCTTACTACGACCAAATGTCGCGATTGAACCACGGCAAAGCTTTAGGGCTATGTCACGTGATCTCGCCGGGCCGCCATTCGGACCCGAGACTTGCTGAATGACTCGAGCGAGGGATTGGGCAGGGTGCCCGCGAGGCGACGAAGGGGAGTGGGGTGTAGGGGGTGCAAAATGAAATTCAGCATACCTAAGAGCACTGGCTGTGCAATAGAGGACTCTATGGTCTCGTCCCATAATTGGGGATAGCACCATGGCTTTGTATTGGGCTCGTAGGCTCCTTTCCGCCATTTGTGCGGTGTAGCTCGTAGGCTACGCGGGTGGGGAGGTCACCCTTGGGCTGCAAACCCTGGCTGCAAACCCATCCTCGACCGTCGAACGCGCCCGCCCTCTCCCTCTGACCCGGCGCCAGCGAGAAGCGAGCGTGGGAAAGATGGAGATGGTGGTGGTCGCGGATCAAGGAGCCTCCTGGTCGCGGATCAAGGAGCCTCCGAATTCGGAAATATCTAAAGGTCCGAGCTTTTGGAAAGGTAGAAATATGATAACATACCTTGACAATTTAAGATTCATGCATACTTATGCAATCGGACGACGGAAAGGCCCGACGTCGAATGGCGCACCGTGACGGTGGTGGTTTGGTACTAGTAGTGGTAAGTAAGAGGAAACAAGAGTACGGCATTGTTGGTGGCTATGTTGATCGCAGATCAACCGCTTTTGCCTCTTGCTCTCACCATCTTTTCGAAACTCTCCGTCCTCTGGGCCTATGCCATTACTAACACGGTTATCTACTGACTACTGACCATTTTTCCATGTATACTGCCTTCTCTGCGGTTCTCGGGCTTCAGAATGGACGATCTTGGAAGATCGTAAAATGCTCCCCTGGGTGGAATCTCGACCTCGTGGATCCGGCCCGTATGCTTGTGTCTGGGAACGCCATTATGTCCGGTTGATGTCTTATTACCATTGCTCTCTGGTGCTGAGCTGCTGCTTGAATTCGCCGCTATGTTTGACTCAATGGGCAGATCCTCTTTCCATGACGAGTTACAGCCGTTTTCAAAAAAGAATACGGGTTTTGATCGAGTGGTGCCCTTCGATTTGTGCTTACCGTTGTTTGCGCCTGAGCTCCACTTTTGAATGGTAGGCTGTGTTCGTACGGCACGCGTTCCCTCGAAGTCGACGAAACTTGCCCGTATTTCATAGGATTAACGAGTCTGTTTACAGCAAAAAGAGCAAGAGAGAACTTGGAATGTACATAGAGCCAAAAATTGGACAAATACAAGATGTATTGAGTGGAGCAAACAGGACTCACCGCCAAATCGATGTCAACACAGATTGAACAGCACCACTCGATCAAAACCCGTATTCTTTTTTGAAAACGGCTGTATCTGAGTCATCGCCATACCCCCAGCCTGATTCCGACGGTGGCCTGGGACTTTAACGTACTCTATCTCTGGCCGGATTCTCGCATTGAAGTGTTGAGTAAATCCTTGCCGTTACGCCAACGCTGAAACTCCGTCCCGTCTCACAAGATTTGGCCGGTCTTGTCCCCCGGGACACTTCTACACGAATTCTCCGTGAAATATGATGACCGAAAGGAATCCGACCCAAACTATGTCTCTTACACGCACGTCAAAGCAAACACTTTATCGACCGCACCTTTGGCCAGCAATTGTTTTCGAGCTTCAAGTTTCTTTGCCGTAATTCATCAGAGGTGAAAACTACTTGTGGGGCCCCTCTTTTGAATCAGGCTAGACGCACCCGTGAGGCCCAGGTGCAGTTGGATTCTTGCTGCGCTTCTCGTTTCCTTAATTCGGCCGGACCTCCGGTTATCTGTGTCCTGCGCGTCGAAGTCCGTCCCCTCAAGCGATATTTTGAGATGCCACCAAAATTTTGCTCGTCCTCATCGTGAAATACGCAGTTCTCTGCTTCGTCTGGACCAGATCTCGGGTTCCCAGCACCTTAGTCTTTTCCTCCGGCGCACAAAACCAAACCAGTTTCGTTAATTCCACAGCTTCAACCTGACCCAAAAACCTCGCATCCGAGCGCACCCATACCGAGTCGAACGGGAAGTCTTTTGGAAGCCCCGTCTCTACTTCCTATTGTTCGCAGATGCGCGCCGCGCGCTCCAGGTGCGGTCTTTACTTCGTTTTGTGTGGAATTACCGCGACTCGGATGTACAGACGAGTTTCGGGTCCGACATCCCTCGTGCCAGTTTCGTCCAATCGGATGCAGACTGTGTGCTCCAGGTGCGGTATGTGCGCCGTCCTCGTGTTGTGTGCGCAATTAGCGCGGTTCGGAGTTACAGATGAGTTTCGGGCGGACCCAACTGCCACTTCCGTCCTCCTCCTGTCTCCCTCCGCTAATTCGATGCAGCGATTCCCCGCCCATGTCGAAACACAACAGAATTTAAATAGAGCCAAAAACCTTCCACGAAACTGCGGGTAACCCCAGTCGAACAAGAAGACGGCGGCCCGGATTCAGACGTAGTCCTACACAGAGGCACGCCGTGTGTCCACGTGCGGTCTTGATTTGCCTTGTTCCCCGTCTTGACTCCAAATTGACACACCTCGGAGATTAGTCTCGAGCATGACGTAAAACCTGACGATTTCTCCGCTCGGTGAGTTTCCGTATCTTCCGCTGGTGATTCGATGCAGGTGGAAATTAATGCCCTTTTATCCAACTTTCGAGTCCCAGCGTATCACAAACACTCAATGCACATTGGTTGCGCACCCATTGCGTCTTGCGACACCCGATCCGGTTACGGCGTTGATCCCCAGGAACACATAGGGTGAGCGAGATAGGGTGAGCTCTTCTCTTTTGTGGGACATGATGCCGTCACGCTGATGTGGCGCATCGGGTCACGTGCATTGTGTCCCGGGACATGATGGCGGTGCGCCTTGGGTGATGCCGCGTCAAGGACTCCGAACACCGTCTTCCTCCTGATCGTCGTGATCGTCGATCCGTGGTGTTTCGGGTATTTTTTTATGTCAATTATGAAAGTCGGATGTTTTTTTCGTGAACTCACCCTGTTCTTCCATCCAAGTCTGGTCCTTTGAAGCTGAGTTCGAGAAATAGTTGCCAGCGGCAACTTATACTACAAATGATGCGCCATTGTTCACTGCGCTGGATGCCGAACTATGCCGAGGATTTCGGCTTGGATTTGTCCCGAGGCAAGCGCGGGATAACAAGAGACAACACCAAAAGCAGCAATTGAATTCCTCCTTTTGGCGTCTTACATCCACACTTTCGTCGCACTGCTGCCCGCACACCCCTCCCTCTCTTCATAATGGCATCTCCCCCCACAGAAATGAATGCTGTGAACTTGGACAATGCTAAGGGAGAGCTCTTGAAATTCTGGATTGACGAGGCCAATAAAAACATTACTGAAAGGTCTCAGCGCCTTACCAAGACCGGGAAAGTGGCCGAACTGCGTCAGAAACTTGCCACATTTCACAAAATTGATCTTTCTGCCACTGGCACGATATCCGAAGCAGTCGGTGCCTTAACAATTGATGAATCGATTCAAAAACGGCAGTGGGCGCATTTGCGCGCACTCGGAGAAGAGTGGAAGCAAGAACGAGCCGCGGGGCGCCCATTCCTCTTGAAAAAGGCCGCAAGTAAGATTTTAATCCCTTATTTCATCTCAAACATTGTGCTCAGTCCAATCTTTAGCTCTCGCATTGCCGGACAAAATTTCTCATGCACTCTCCTCCTTACCAGATGTTACAGCCGAAGAATTAACGGCAGCGCCACCTCTTGATGACACCCTCGTAACCGAGGAAATGGTGTATGCATGGCTCGGGTCGCACTCTGTCGGAAACAGGAGTGCCCTAATCAATTTACATCGCGTTAAACAAATGCTCGCCAAAGATAAAGGTCGAGTTTCAGAAGTTCCTACCTCAATGGTATGTTTAATAAATCTCTCAACTCGATTTACGATCTACGAACGTGTTTACCGATGCTCACAAAATGACAGCCTTAATATCTTTGAAGTGAATAATACTGGAGATCTTCTAGCCTCGATTATCATTCTGGAAAGCAAGGAACGAGCGTTCAAAGTCGCGCCCTCAATCTTGATGGCGCAGATGGCGCAACAGCGAAGCTGATGGCGTAACAGAACGTCCAGCGCATTACCGACGCGATGACGACGTGTCGGACATTCGAAGGCGTCAGCGACGGTGGTCCCGGCCTAAGAGAAGTGCGTCCAGGGCCGCGGTCAACCGGCGGACTAATATTCACGTAGTGTAGCGGACCGCAGCGCGCCGTACGTGTCCCATGGGTGAGGTCTATCGAGTTCTTCATGGGACACGCATACGGTGGGTCATCCCTTTGAATTCTCCATGTCCCATGGCCAGCTAAGTCTCGAGAGCGCGGCTGGGACACGCGGCGAACGCCGGAGAAGCCGCCACCTTACATATAAATTGGTCTTGCTCTGCAGCCTCTGCTATCGGCCAAAGTTCATAGCATTTCAAGGGTATTTGCTACATTTGAGGGTGTATCAGGATAGGAATTGGCCGCCCGAGGCCGCCAGAATTTCCCCCGCGTCGAGAGCTTCACTGCGCGTTTTGCTTCCGCTTGATGTGGTCGGGGTCAGGGCAGCCACGTGCATGGTCACATCACGTCACTGCACTGCCACTGTGTCCCACTTCGGTCTAAGGGTTGCTTAAATTGGGCCCGTGGCGTGCAAAATTTGACCCTTCAAGGAGGGTGTGCACCGCGGGATGTCGCGAGGCACGAAAACGAATACACAAGCGTCCGCCCGGGGTACGGTACGGTGTCACAGAACTCGCCGTACAGCTTCGTGGTCAAGAACAGGTCAGAAGTGCTTAAATCCACCGTCGAGAAATCCTCTCTCGCCGTTGGACCGTGAAAATACGGGTTCCCAAACCGGCTGCAAAGCCGTATGGGCACAACCCGTATGTACCAGAAACTGTACGGGCGTAACGGTACGAGTAACAGTGTTTTCGGACCCCTATATGCTTTAGATTTCTATACCTGAAATGTTGAGATGAACGAGCCGACAGCCCCGCTTCGCCACCCTTTCATCTCGTAATCAGTATACGGCAGTCCGGTTGCACCCTCCCAAAAAGGCAAGAAAAAAGAGCTTATAAAGAGTTTCATGCCATAACACAAGCCTTTTCCTTTCTTCCCTTCACCGTCTGCTTCCTCGGACCAACTTGACAACTATGGGTGCAAAGGATATTGAATTTGGGTCTGGCATCGCTTTGTTCTCTGCCTCTAGCCACGCTAACTACCTGAATAGATGTGCGCTGCTCGGGACATGGTTTGCATCGCTGTTCACTGGGATGGCCTTTTCGCAGGAAAGAAATATTTCTGGCTTCTCGGAGTTTCTGTCTCATTTTAATTCCAGGCCTACCACTACTTCCACCACTCCCCGAACGACGGACCGCTCAGGAAGGGTCTAGTGGCCACACTGATCATCCTCTGCTCCGCTGCGTGGGTTGGTGAATATGCTGAGATTTACTTTGTATGCATGTCGTTTGTTGAATGTCACCCTCCTGACTTCTGCTTCGATAGCCCACCGTCGCCCACTGGGGTCAGTCACATTTTCTCTCTCGTAGAAGAATTCTTTTGGTTGACTCTGGTACTCAGGTGATTTCGCATCGCTCGCCACAGAAGTGCGACTCAGTCTTATTTACAATCGATACCCCCTTTCACCGTATTTGGTTGATTTTAGTCCTGGGCCGTACGCCTTGTCTAATCTCACTCGGCCTTGGGTCATTTGCTCATGTTATTTGCCAACAGACCCCATTCTACACCATTTCCAATGCCACAGCTGGAGTGATCGTCGACACATATTTAATTCATCGTGTCTACAACGTGTAAGTTCAACTAACTCTGTGTTACTTTTCAGTCATTACATTGGAGATTGGCAGATCCAAAAACATCATTCTAGCATTGCTGCTAGGTCTACTCAATCTGTTTGCAGCAAGTGACGCCTATCGTCCTACCGTTGCAAGACTGACTGGTCCTATTGTTAGTTCGTAACGGCCTTCACTGCATTCAGCCGCCGGATAGCCGGGGCCCCGGCTAGCTATTCTTAGCTTCGGCTAGCTGAGGCTATGTTCGGCTAGCCGGCCAGCTAGCCGCATCTATGGCCCGCTTCGTCTAGCTCAAGGCTAGCCGACCCTCGGTAGCCGTGGGCAGCTGCGGCTAGCCGGCCGACTAGCCGAACATAGCCTCAGCTAGCCGATGTCAGCGGCGAGGCGTCCCGGTGGCTATCCCACCCTTGAATGCAGTGCTTCCTCCCCCTTTTCATGTACGCCAGTGTTGGGCAGACAAGAACCTTGGAAGATGTACGAAACTCCCAACGTTTTTTTCGAGTTCTTTAGCACTAACACTTTGGTATACAGGTTCAGAAAGGTGTCCCTTTAACAATCATTTGGACTGTAGCTTGCGCCATATGTGGTGGATTATGTTCTTTCCTCCACCACGGTACTGAGCATCATCTAGATGTCGCGATCGCGATTTCGCTTCTATGGACATTTCGAGGAATGAAGACCACATTCAAAGATACTGATCGGTGAGCGGACTTGAGTCTAGATTGCACCAGAACTTACTTGTTTCAATCTCAAGACTCCTTCATCGCGTCACCGTAATTTCCGTTCGGACCGGCTGTGCTGCGAGTCTTGTCTCGATCGGAGCCATGATAAGCACAATAATCTCCCCCTACAGCACAAGTGCGTCCAACTTCGTAACCACTTCATGATTTGCATAATCCAAAATTCAACCATCTTCATAGTCGCTGAAATATTCCTCTATACGCTCGTCCCGCTCTATCTCATGTCCTTGCTTTCCAATTTAAACCTACATGGATCCGGCAAATCTACGAGTCGCCCATGGTCTCACACCAGGAAGAACACCTTTGCGGGAAGTGCCAACATTGTGATCAACGGAATCCGTGCGTACAGCTCACGCGAAAGACCTCCCGTACTCACGGCTTCGATAATACAGATGTCCAACATACTATCCTCACCACCGGTGACCCTCCGGCGTCCGAGATCGAGATGGCTGCAAGAAAGAGACAAGACAACGGGAGTGTTCAGCAGAAGCAAGAGCCCAGTGCGGATGGTTTCCCCTCGCAACAATTCCACTTTGGTTCAGACACTACAGCAATTTGAATTTGCTGTGGTGTACTATTTCGCTCAGGTTTGTAGCCCACTAGCTGGTTTATTACAATAGTTAGTTCTCTAATTAAAGCGTTGAACATGGAAAAGAGCAAGCGCCCGGAGGGGCAAAGGGAGTTTATTTCTACACGGCGAGGTTCAGATCAGTTCTCGCAAAGGGCACGCAGGTCTTATCAGGGCGGCCAGGCCTGATACAAGTAGCTCCCTTTTCAAACCTGTGGCCTGACGCAGCCAACTTACCACTGGCTGGCACGAATTGTCACTGGCAGGGCCGGAGTTGAAGAAAGGTCGAACAGGGCAATAACAAGGTCCATTTGGAAGGTTTAAATTTTGGGTAACAATATTGCGAGGAGTCCTCGTATTTGCCTCGTATCGAGTGGATCGTCGAATTTCAGCAACACGGCCCGCTCCGCTGCCCTGCATCAACCGATCATTAACGTAAACATCAGGCTTGCTCTTGACCACGACGACGATCAAAGCATGCCCTCCACGGACCCCGCCCAATGCACTCCTAGCCACGACCATCGTGGTCTATCTAACCCCACGTAGCGCGAGAACCCCAGTCCGACGGTACCGCACGGATGCCACCGACCAACCACCGACTTTTCCATCGATTGTGCTGCGACATGCGCCAAGCTAATAAATTATCCTGAGTCTTATCCTGGGATGTCGGTGCCACCAAGTCGTCTTTTCCTCCGGACACACTGAAACCATTGTCCACGGTGCATATTCAGTGCGTGTTTCGCCAGGGAGAAATTTAAATATTTGTGGGTTGAAACAAAACATAGATTTATGCGGATACACAAATAGGGTTCCGACTCAAAGTGTACGCGGAGTACGTCAGGCACAGGAGAGGACATAGCGATTTGGCGGACGTGGCACAAAGCAAGGCACAAGCACCGGTAACTCGGGCCGGAACTCCACCTCAACTTTGGCATTCACTTTCCCACGAATTCAATTTGCTGGCCATGTCGGTTTCCACGAGAAATGAACTACAGCTGGAGCGGAACACCAGCCGACGCATTGCTGGCGAACGGTGACCTTTGTTCCGTTGCCCATAATTTATTTCGGTTGTTTGGAGGCAGTCCGTCACGCTCAGGTTGGATCGGATACAAGCGCCTCGTGAGTGCCCCAGGCTCTGGTAGTAAAGTACGCTATCTTTACCGGTCCATTATTGAGCAAATTGTCTGCCAATTTCTAGCCAGCGGATCTCTATTGAGGGCGGATTGACTGCCAAGTTCAACATTTGAGATGGCCGAAATAGCACGAACAGATAGTAGCAATAAGAAATACGCAGCTGTTGTTACATAAGGATTCAAAGATGACGCCTCGAAAGAGTCTCTTCGCCCGCCTGCAATCACAACATACTTGGGTGCGGCCCTGGACCCTCTTCACCCGTGGTCGAGAAAACACTGCCTGAGACCTTGCCGGTTCCTTTCTCGGCGCCTGTCATTACAGTCTCGGCGTCCGCGGGTAACTTTGAGCTGTCCCCAGTGTATGAAGAAGGAATCGTGATCATGGCGTGGGCTATTGAAAACAGTTGCTCCCTGACATGGTCGCGGGAATTGAGACTAAGTAATAGATGGGTAAGTTTATCGGTAGATTTATGAATTGACTCTCCGTACATGGACAGGAAACTCAATGTATAGACTAAGTTCAGGCGTGAGTATAGAATTGAAAGAAATGTGTGTGAGACCGACGTCGAACAAGGACGAAGAAGAATCTGCGATGCAATTCTTGAATTGCGGTCATGCAACATGACATGAGACGTACGGAGCATAGATCAACGTGGAGGGCAAGGCAACGAACTGCCGGCAGTGTAAATTCTGGCTAGAGACAGCGTGGTAGGAGATGGACTGACTGTAGCAAGATGACAAATTGCGCACATCATCGTAATTGCTCCACTTCTGAGAGAGTACGTGACGAGGAGGTTTATTGCGTTGCGCGTCCTTGTTGGGCATACAATATGAGTGTCTTTCCGAAGCCAGAATAAAAACGGCTCTACTTGTGGAAGCCCGTTTTCCTTCGCAACAAGTAATATACCATAGCACTGGCGATGAGAACATCGCAAGCCACTTTAATCGACAAAGAGGCGGCGAAGTAGGGCTAGGAAAAATCAACCAAATTTCCACAGCAAGTCACTCCAGAGTACGTACGAGGTCTTCGCTCGCTAGGCTGAAATATTTGACCTGGAAACTGATGCTGTCATTGAACCTACGGTTTTTCGATGTGTAATGCACCTCACGTTTTGTGCACAGTAGCTATTGCCAGCGCTGTGAATTACCTGGTTTGTCAACAACTGATAGGGATATAGACGGACGGGGCAACCCACCCAGATCAGCAAACGCGAGAACACCCTGAGGCCGAATTAATTGATGGGACATCTACGTCTGGAGGGTCACCCACAATCATCACCGGCAACACAAGAGATTTGTTTGAGAGGGTATAGATACGGAAGGCATAGAAGAGTTGCACACAAGTGGCCAGGAGAACTAGTAGGAAGTTAACGAAATGTGTAGGCATTCACGCCGAGACATTCATACCTGCAACAGCCATCTGAACCTTCATGTGCCCGGCGATTAAATCACATAAAATGAGGAGGATTGTCCATGATGCTTACGAGGAGACTCCTGTGTGGTCGTTTGCATGCAGGATAACCTTCTCTGACCGGAGGTGCTCACCATGGCGCCGTTCCTAATTCAACGTAGTCGCCGAAATTGGTGACCGTTGCAAAATAGAATGAATGAGAGACGAAGGCGAGATGCAAGGTGTCCAATGCCAAGAGAAGAACCACCTTGATGAATGAACGATGAATAAGTGAATGTCAACCGGTCTTTGGCCACGTACAAAGGTTTTCAAGAAAACTGGGTCGCGCGCGGAATGTTTCGTGAAGTAGAGATAAACTTGGAGGCAAGTCACTCCAAAAAACCTTGAACAACATTGACAGTCGATCTCCGGATTTGAAGGACCGGCTTACACTGAAGACACAATGAGCCCGATGAGCCAGGCCCCAAGGAAATTGTCCAGCGGGATGAGGCTGGCTCGGGAAAGAATGACGCCAGACATGGGATCAAATCTGAGGGAGGATTCAAATTTCGATGAGCTGGAAAACACTCCATTGCATTTTTAACTGTCCGCAACGGAGATCTTTCTTGGTCGAAGGGATGCATCGCGTTATTCTTGAGATAATGCCGCAGATTTCCGCTCTTATGGAGAGGATAAGGTGGACTTGCCATCTTTCTGCTGACAGATGGCAGTTTCAGTGATCAAGATGAACAAGGCGTATTTTAGATATCACATACAATATAGTTGCCCATCGCCCAGACACGAAAGGCAGCCGAACTGGGCGATTGGGCGATGGTTCCCCTTGTAATCACCGTGACACGGTCAGGAATCACCATCGCATCACCATCCATTGCCAACAGATGATTTGAAGAAGCCGTATTTATCCAGAAGACCTTTTAAGGTCAAATGACTGAGGAGATATTGCCAAAGTGATAGTGTTGCCGGTGTCGGGTTCAGAACCGATTCTGAACCCGAACCGAACCCAAACCGGACCTCAGTTGAGGTTCGGGGTTCGGCCAATGTTGAATTTTCCCGAACCTGTTCGGACATGTGCGAACCGGTTCGAACCTGAAGGTTTTGAGGGTCTATTTAGCGATATTTTCGACCGATTTTCAATCCAAAAAACTCACCCAACCTCACTCCATAACTGGTAAATAATCTTTGTGCTGAAATATGTGGGTGCCTGCTTGGTATGGCTCATAATCATGTCCTCAAAGCACCCGGATCACTGGTTGGGAGATTCAAAATTTTCAGCACAATTTACGGTGAAAAATGTTGTTGGGTTTTCAGACATTTCTCAGTGAAAAAAGAGGTGAAAAATTTAAATATTTTCCACCACTTTTTGTCTTTCTTTTGATTTTTTTACCTCAAGCTCAAGAAATGGTAAAAATGATTTGAATTTTTCACCTACTTTTTCAGTGAAAAATGTCTGAAAAACAAATGACATTTTTTACCCCAGATTGTGCTGAAAAACTTGAATCTCCCAACCAGTGGATGGTACTGAATATAATTTTCACTGCCGACAAGGGCAAGGAATACTCATTTTGAGCTAGTGCAGCAGGATTTCTCTGTGTTCTGAGTACCTACTATGCATTCAACCAGTGAGTATGCCTGTTCACAATATTTTTTTACCCCAACAGTGACTCTGTAAAAATTACAAGTTCGTTCAGGTTCGAACCCGTTGTGAACCTGAACCGAACCCTGTATGAAACGAACCTGGGTTCGGGGTCGGTCAGGTTCGGGGTTCGGATTTTTTGGCTAAAAACCGGACCGAACCGGACATCGGCAACACTACAAAGTGATACCATCTCCCACTCGAGTGATGTAATGGATATCTGGATTCTGAGAATAGACTTTGGTGGGGAGTGACAGCGGGGAGAGTGAATTAGTAGAACATGAACATGATTTTGCCTTGCCTCGACACAGGCCCACAGTTGGGGAGGAACAATTATTGCATCCCCAAATACGCAACGAAGAACCGACCAATTTCATATACACTGTAGGGATGAAAAGATTAGGGTGAGATTATTCTCCTCTCTGCCCACGTCCCTGCGAGAAAGATCCTTATCCATCAGACGTCGAACACGACAATCCATAAGATAATTGGCTGACCATTACAGTTCCTCCCGGCCGTTCTTGCGATCCTATTCTTGGCTTTTGATGACCATCTGTGACTATCCGGCTGCAAATCCAATAATTTCCATTTATAGAGGGTTCCCCCGAGTCCGAGGTCTGCCGCTTTATCAGCCGGCAGATATATGAGTTTCATTTTCACTAGGCCAGATATTTTCGTTCCCGTTTTTTGCTGCCGTTCAGATCTCGGATGCAATATCTCGGGATGACCGCCATGGAGCCATACTGTCGGTGTGCTCTGTGAGCCAATCAATTATTTGAGCGAGGCAATCAGCATCTGCGACTCCCATACGCATCTCGGCAGCAGATATCGCTGTGCCTGTCAGACGCGAATTTGCCCAGTGGCCGCTCAAATAAGCATCCGCAACTCTCACACGCATCTCGTGAGTAGATATCGCTTTGGGTGTCAGACACTAATTTGCCCATTCGGTCACCGTTCACACGGTTGCTTCTTGACCCAAGTACCACCGCTGGGGGATCAGATTCCGCCGTCGTCAGAGAGATGCGCTCCCGATCCAATCCACGTCGTAATGTTCCCGGGGTTCTGGTTCACTTCATCGAGCAAGGTTTAGTGTGGTCGTCGGAATGTGATTCCAGCCGTCGTTCTCCTTGTTTCTCAGAAACAGACAGTCTATATGAAAACTCTGAATCGTACCTTGCTCGATATACTCTTAGTGCATCCGCTCCCGGCGTTGACTACAAGATCATGTACGGGACGACCGATGTGGAAGGCAGCGGGACAATCCAGACGGACATCCTCCTCACCACCACCGAGCTCGACACCCTAGCCTGCACAGACGAGCGTGCCAAGGCACCATCGTTCATGGTCGATAGCGTGCGCACGCTCTGCCTACATTAAACATGCCAGTGATTGCCTAGTCAAGCCGGTCAAGTGTCGAGTGTTGCCCGGATAGAGGCCGCCAGGCCCAGCGGGCCGGTCGTGGTGGGAAAGGAAGGAGAATCGTGGTGGCGGTGCTCGGATCAGACGTCCCGTCCTCCTTCTTTTCTCCCACCGCCATTTTGCTACCATCCTCCGTTCGCTAGCCCAGGCTTTTCCTGTGGGACCAGGGGAAGCACAGTTACAACTGCTAACCTCGCAAATCTAATCCAACAGCCTTGCCTTACCATCCCGCCCTTCTCGGCGGCTTCTCCAATGCCTGAAATCGTGGAAATCTAGTGCGAACTGCGAGCCAGCTGCGAGCTATGGAATGCAGTACAGTCTGCGTTTTACCTCTTGAGGCTCTTGTCTACCCTCATGAACGATCTTCGCGATTAACACTACGCGTTTAACCTGTTGATCCTTTTTTTTCGTCACCCGCGCGGTGTGGACATTCATTTCCACACCGACGGCTCTCTTCGCTTTCGACATCCAGATATATGCAGAATCGGTATGTCCGTTCCTTCATGCGTCAGTCAGTTCCCTAAGCCTTTTCTCACCCTTATTTTTGCTGCTCGTGCCACGTCACATTGCGTACCGTCATGGTTTTTATATGTGGTGATTCCTCTAGCCTTGCGGCGCTTTGCCTGTTCGGAAACCGAAGAGCGGTCAGAATTAATCTTGCCGCCACTTCCCTGTCCGTCAGGACTTTCTCCTTCCTTCTCCTTCCTTCCGAGTTAGAGTAGTGCACTCCTGACTCCTCGCTCACTGCGCATTCAAAAGTATGTCGGCGTCGATGCGTCGTGCGTTCGGGGAGCTTGCTGCCCCTACCGAGGCCAGATGTGAGGTCGGCTTCGGACACTGGGCAGAGATCGACGCAGCCTCCCGACTAGTGGCTTCGTTGCCGAGTGCACCTGCCAGACACGTCATGCAAACTGGTGTAGCCGGGAGCAGAAAAATGGCATCCACGACGGAGTCTGAAGGCAGATGGATGCTCCTGTGTGTCAAGAGTTTGCGGCCAAAATGCTTGGCAGCCGAATAAAAACTCTGCAGAGCGCCCTTTCCTCCCCCATCGACGATGCGCGTCAAACCCCGCTCCCCTCCTGCGCTTCTCCTCTTCCTCCTCGCCGCCGGCAACACACTCCTTGCGACTGCATTCCTTATTCTTGAACGGCCTAGCACCAACGCGACGGCACGACGCTCTTTGTTCTTCCCTTCCACCTTCGACGAGGCAGACCAGCGGTTCCCGATCTCTCACCCACACCAGTTCATCCAAGCTGGCCCTAACGATCACCGTGGCCCATGCCCTGGTCTCAACTCTCTCGCCAATCACGGGTTCATTTCGCGGAGCGGTGTTGACACGTTCCTCAATATCGTCAAGGCTTCCAACGAAGTGTATAGAATGGGCATCAGCGCTTCGGCGGCCGCGGGCGTCCTTGGCTTGTTCGGCGGGAATCTACTCGATCCTACTTTGCCCATTTCTATTGGCGAACAGCCGAACAATGTTGGCCTGACTGGGATATTGGGTGGTATTCTCGGTATGTGGTGCCTGCACCCTGCTTTGGCGAATGATTCCGGTTACTCAGAAGTTGTAGCCCCGCCTTCCGGTCTCACCAACACCCACAATCAGTTCGAGGGTGATGCTTCTCTCACGCGATGTGACTTGTATATCTGGTGCGTCCCTTATTTATTTTCCTCCACCAAGTTGAGCCGTACTGACTTCACGTTGAAGCAACGACAGTCACACGCTTCAGCCCAAGTATCTCCAGCCGCTTCTAGATTTGTACGCTGCGGATTCGAACATTACCAACAGCGTTGCACTCGTGAGCAAACACCACGCCAATCGCATCGCGAACTCTATCGCAAACAATGGGCTTTTCTTCTTCGGACCGGTGCAAATGGTAAGTAATCACTCATTCCAGCGTTCGAGTAAACCCGTAACGATTTGCAGATTGTGGGAGCCTTCACGGCGCTGCAAGCCCCGTCGCTCTTCGCGAACTACTCCGCCGAGCATCCAGAGGGAATCATGAGCGTTGAAGGGCTCATGTCGATCTACGGCGCTACCCGCTCTCCCGACGGCATGCTTACCTGGACCCGTGGATCCGAGCGCATACCGGACATATACTACCGCCGCCCCGCAGCTCTGCTGTACCAGTGGGACCTGCCCATCATCCTGCCGCAGGTGTTGGAGATGTGGACTCTGTACCCCGAAACGCTCTCCCTCGGCGGCAACCTCGGCCAACGGAACACCTTCTTCCCGCTCGACCTCGGGGCGTTCACTCATGGCGCCTACTCGCTTGACGACCTTCGCCAGCCGGACGGGATGAATCTGATTTGCTTCGTATACCAACTGGTGCAGATCCTACTCCCGGATTTACTCGGGAATGTTAACGATTTGCTGGCCACGGTGTTGACGGAGGTCGGGCAGCTTACAAATGGGGTCTTGGGCACGTTCATTTGTCCCCGGCCGATGGGCTCGGTTGACATGACCATGCTGGATAAGTACCCCGGCTGGGTAAAGTCGAAGAAGAAGATGTTGAAGTAGTGGCTCGGCTGGCCATACTGCTCGCCTCTCATACACACTGTTATTCCCCCTAACCTACCTATTTCATTTGTTTCACCTCGGTGGGCTTAGTTAGTGGGAGGGCCTGAATTTAAAAACATTTTGCCTGAATTCAGTTTCCCGACCCTGCTTGACGACTTTCAGGGCAATGATAAATTCTACTTGAGAGTGTTAACAACCACGGCGGCGGTCGGGATGATTTCAAGAGCGGTAGAGTCCATGGGCTCCACGGAAGCGAAATGCAAGATGTACACAAACAGAAAATTATGGTGCGGTTTTTTGGGAATGGGGTAAGGAACTTACGGGCGATATTATGGCACCTAAGATATGGTCGCACTTATGTGGGAACACAGTTTTGACAACACATCTTCATCCCTTTTCTCAAGAGGCTTGCACCTTCTGGTTATGGTTGCAATGATATTTGTCAGAGGGTTGCATCAGATTTGGAATGGTTGCAACTGCCGGGCGTATTGTTTTGCAATGTACTATCATGGGTGCACCTAGCTATTGTCTGATTTGGCTAAGTAACTCTGATTTTTGTTGGTTTTCTTCGAATTTTCTTTGGTTCAATTCATGCCGGACTTCTGGATCAATTCTTCGATCAACAATGAAGATAAACAACGCGCTGCATGAACACTAGGTATTCAGAAGTAGGTGAAGTATAGGTAAAATTACATGGCAACACACCCCTCCAAGTTTTTGGATTATTCCGCATTAAAGAGTGCCACTACGAAAGCAATTGAAGAGTGGAGCCGAGCGTCCCCACACACGGCAAACAGTGGGAAATTTCTCTTAATTTTTGGACAGTATATAGCCCATACAATATATCACATTGTTTTGGCCGCAGGTTGCACCCTCATAGTTTATATCTCCGCAGAATTGTTTACATGAGCGACAGATTTGGGGACGTCCTCATATGTTTTGCAGAATTATATTGTGAGTGGTGACCAGGGTAAGATCCTTCACGAGAAGACGATATGCATGAGGCTCGGGCCCAAGTCGAGCTAGTGCACAGACGACGCGTCACCTGAGGTTACACAATTTAGATAAAATATTAATGTAGACGGCCGAGCCTCTCTTGATCCTCAAGCGGGGGCGAGTTCTGCGCCAACTTGAAGATGGACGACGGCTAGTGGGGAAAATCATTCACTTGAAGTGTCGGGCTTTTCCCTACCTGAAACGCGTTCATCTACATTGTTAACTTGCGTTAAGTCAGCTGGTATGGAGAGGAAACAAAAAGAAAACTGCTGTTCCGCGGCGAATGACGGCGGCACGTGAAACCCCAGGACCAGGACCAAGACCGGAGATGCGCGAGTACAGTAGTGGATATACCTGTTATTGAATTCAGTATTTGTCATCCACGGAACAGAGGGTATCGGGACGATCATAGTGTGAGTACGAAGGGAGTTGGAAATATCAAGTCGATCGAGTGCATTTGGCGCGCTGGGTATGGTCAGTAAAGCGTTCAGCGTCCGTTTCCTCGTTCGTACACCTAGTTGAGCGCCCGCAGTAGCGTAATTTTCGCCTGCAGAGTAGACGAGTACATGATAGTTCGTCAACAAGATAGCAAAAGCTCACCAATGGAGGCAGGTTTGCGGCGCGTTGAAGGAGAGTCACAGCTGCAAGCCGAGGAGGGTGGTTCTAAATTCTAATTTGTGAGTAAGTGTAAGTGTGTATCAAGCCGCTGAGGTTAAATGACCACTTGCACGGTATCAGTATTAACCCTTACGCCCGACTCACCGCCGGTCCTACCAGTTCGAGTCCTTGCTAATAATGTTGAGTCATCCGGTCACCGACGTCGGTCTTGGGGTACGAATCCGCCTCGGAGCTCGGTACCAACCTAATCCCCGTATATTGGCCGCAAGAGTAACAGGGCCGCGGAGACGTGGCACAGCGTTTAGAGATAAGGTCGGGCGTTGAAGCGGAGTTGGGCCGAATTGAGCAGAGGCTTGTAGTCGGGAACCTTGTTTTCAGCGAGCCGACACAACGAGGATTGATGATCAATTCCTACCTAGTTACTACTGAGTGGATGAATAGCTGTGAGGGAGGAAAGGAAAGGAACGGCGGCGCACCTCAAAGGCACCACGCGGCGCGTTGTTCACATTAACTCCAACTCTTTCCAGCTCTTTCCGCGCTGCGCGCATCCTTGATGAGCGCGTTACCGGTACAGTCTCAGTGTCGTCAGTGAAAGTAAGGTGAGGGTAGAGACGGGTCGGAGTGAATGCCGACGCAGGGAGAGAGAGGGGTAGGAAGAAGATAGAATATTGGTAGGTACCGTCGCACCGTCTACAACCTAAGTGTGCGAGGCGGCGGCGATACGCTGAGCATCCCGCGTCTGGTGCAGAGGAGACCGGTGCGGGGGGGCGAGAGCGTCGCGGAACACGAATGCCGACCTGTTAGCGGAGGGTGGGGTACCCGCCGGGCGCGCGGAGGGTACATACGTAAACGTTTCTGCGGAGAACGAAAACAAGGCCGATGAGAGACAATTGACGGCACAGTGAACTCGGGCGAGTGCGGCGCGCATGAAGGATTCAGAATATTTAGATACAGCCAATGAGGAATGGGTGGGCGGGAAGAAGTCAGTCGGAGGGGTATGGAGGAAAAAAGGCATGTAAGAGCAGGACAGTCCGGAGGATAAAGCAGACGTACCTTCGCCTGGTCGTACAAAATTGGCGTTGGGGGTAGGACGCGCGTACGGGGAGATCCGTTGGATTGTGATGTACTGGTGCGCGCGCCCAGCCCTCAAAGTTTGATTTTAAGTCACCAAGGACCTAAATCGGTCAGTTAAAAGTAAGAAAAGTAGGCAAAGACGACCCCAGACAAATGAGTTTGGGGAAAGACTAAGATGAGAAGAACACATGGGCAGGTGTGAGAGAGCGAGTTAAGCACATCCGGAGAATGTGCTAGAAAAAATAGGTAGGGGAAGGTCACGGAGAAAAGAATGGAAATAAGTGGGTGGAGTGGGGGAAGAGAAGAAGAAAGATGGAGAATAACAAGGACCGAATACGCACCTCTGCGCACACCGGAAATGAAAGCATAACTATCGAGTCAAGGCAGCGGGAGTACTCCAAGATTAGGGAGTCGGAGGAGAGAGGCCATCGGGAGTCGAGAGAGTCCGAGAGAGCGGTTAGACGAGGCTTGCCATTGTTTGCACCCCATCAAATCGAACCATTTTCCGCGCGCACGTGACTGATTTGCATGACGCGTGTTCAAATTGGCGCGCGCAATAAGTCTGATTTAATTCTCAAAGTCCTCTGCTCCTAAGCAAATGGATAATAGGACATTGAACTGGACCGAAGCCCCAATCGAGAGACTAAGTACAGCATACGAACTCCCGAATCCGGTGTTGTAGCGAACACCCTTTATCCTGCCAAACGCTCGGTCTGAAGTTCGTTCAAAGTCTCTGTGACTCGTGTCTCCTAATGCCTTGTGAGTCTGAGTCCAGTAATTGATCGGAAATACTGAAGCCGAAACACGTACCGTGTCCTCATAATTTACGGTAACTTCGGGTTTAGCTTCTCCATCAACCCATCAGCAAAATGTTTCGTGTCTGGCGGTGTAGACGTCTGGGATGGTCTGGCGGTGGCTATGCTCCACATCCACCATACCGCCAGACAACCGCCAGATTGCCACTTTCTGCAACTTGCCATTTTTTTCTCTGCTTGAATATCGAGAAGAGATTTCACAGGAACTTGGTGGCCACTACAACAAGTGCTTTTGCGGGGTTTCTGACACTGTTATGACCCCCGACTTTGTGTTTTTGAAAGTCATCACTCATGAATCCCGGGGAATCTTCCAAGTTGCTTCCAAGCTACACTAAGCCATTTAAAGATAGGAGGAAGGTAATATGGAGTTGCCCAGTGTCCTCGGGGGTATCTTCGGGAATGGATACCTTCGGCGGGAACCAAGCGGGAATGTCCCGCCAAGTCCGCCACTGGCATCAAAAATCCCATCAAGTCCGTTTCCACCATCAAACCTCGTGATTGATGGATGTTGGTTGACCTTTGATGGATGCCACGTCGCATCTTGTCTTTCCCCACCATCCCGCTCTCCCTTTCTCTCTCTGTCCTCCCTCCCCGCTGTCGGCTTGGTGCTTCCCTCAAATCTCTGATCAAGCCCTCAAGTTTCCGCTCAAATGGCTGTCGCGTCAAGTTGTGGACTCCTCCAGGCAATCTCAAAGATTCAAGACGACCTCCAACGCCTTTAAGACATCCTCCAACACCTTCAAGATGCCCTTCAAGACCCTCAAGCCCTCAAGGCCGGAGCTAGGCTCAGCTGCTATACTCACGCCAAAACCTTCAAGCCCATATCGGTCGACCCCTCGCTTCGCAATATTCCCCTCAAGCCATCTCAAGCTTACACCTGTGTACTTGTACCCCGTTGGGGACGATTGGAGGGATCGGAGGGAAAGGCGCGTTCGAAGGAAAGGTGTGTTCGATTCATTCCCACCCCTTCCATTACCGAGCAATGATGAATTCAGCAGAATTCCAGTACCTCTAGTCAATTCATCTCGCGGATCACACCGCGCTGAGGTGGCTTTTTAGTGGGCAAACGACTCTATCCCCTGTGCATCCCCACGACCCGCGCTGGTTGTCGCTCAAGGCCGGTCGTGTACTGCTCGTCTCAACTTCCCGACTCGTCTTGTCGGCCGCATTGACTATGTCCGTGGATTCGTTGTGGCGTGCCTTGCATTACAGTAGGCTACTATAGTTTACCCCTGTTCGGTAGTGTAGTATTGAAGAATACATTGTTTTTGTCTAATTGCGCGAGCAACGTTATACGGGATGTAAGAATCTATCGAAAATGTACCCAGAAAGTGATTGTGGAGCGGTATGGGGCCAGTTCTACCTTATAGTTCAATGCAGGTCATTCTGGGTCCATATCATATTGTGGGGGTGTGGCGTGTCTGATGGCCTGGCGCCAGACCCTCCCAGACCCCTCCAGACGTGAAACATTTTGCTGATGCCCACTCGCCAACATCCGCTTTAACTTCTGACCATAAGATTAATACTATAGAATTATTCCTCATGTTGTAACAGTCACTTACTAAATTTACTCGCTTCAAATTTTAGGGCCTCATTTTTGAAGGTGATCCAAGTCTTTTTCGCCGTTCCGAACCTTGTGGGAACTTCGATCGTCCAGAACACAGTGTCCTTGTCGGTGACATACACACACTTCCTGTGTTGAGTCGCAGTTAGCAAATGCCACAGAGGCATAGTCTACGAGCTTTAATGTCATACATCCACTGTCCTGCAGGATTCCTTCGCCCGAGTCCAGAATTGGCCAATTTGTCTCGGTCTTCGGCTCGAGCTTGGTGGCGGGCTTCGTCTTGGGCTTGGTGGCCGTCTCGGGCTGGGTGGCAAGCTCGGTAGCGGGAACCGGGTCTGCCTTCGTCTTGGGCTTTGTGCTCGAGATCTTCAATTTATAAAAGACCTTCTTTGGAGGTTTGGTCACTCCCAAAATGGTACCTGTGAAATTATTATGAGCCAAAACTTTTCGACGAGGGGGCGCTTACAGCTTTTTATCGAAGGCATCGCAGGGCGCAATGGAGTAGCGCAAGAAGGCTGGCTTAAAAGCGAAGAGGAGGCGAGGAAAGAGCAGCCGGGTAAGTCTGCCAGCGCATCGACAGAACGAGGTGTAATACATCCTTTTCGGGATGTGACTCATCCTACGATCTCCGTATGTCTTTTCTGTTGGAATCAAGTTGAGCAATCCAATAGGGGAGTTCACGGTAGGGCCCATTTTCGCGTTTGTGAATATAAATATTCGTCCGAGGGAGCAATTATTTCTACAAAATAAAAATATTTCACAAGCACGATTAAATTGTGCTTGTGGAATAAACATATTTTTGTGTGGAATATACTTCAAGTTGCCAGTGCCCCGCCCCATCTCAATCATCACTGCTCATGGGGAAGCGGTTGAAAGCCTCTGGCTCTGACGGGTCTTGGATGATTGATTGCGTCGTCAGAATCGGTGTTGGCATCTGATCCCGAGGTCTTGTTGCTGAAGATATCCTTGCCTATGGAGTCTTCAGTGACTGTCTCCAAGAGGCTGAGAGTAGTGACGAGCTCAGGGGCCCCATCAGTAGTCCAGTGGTGGTTGATTTGTTGAGGCATTATGGAGGGGAGTAGCAGAGTGAGGGCTGTGGAAATAGTCAATAAGAATATATTGTGGAACTCAAACGGGGTGATCACGGCTTTATTCCACAAACCATGGTTTTTATTCGTCTGATCAAATGAATAAATCTATTCACAAACGCGAAAATGTGCCCTACCGTGAACTCCCCTAATATTAGTAGTGAATATGTTGCAAACGCACGGGGAATTCATTGGTATCTACACAATATATATACTGGTCTAGAGTAATTTAGGTACTACTGGAAGCGGCGCAGGAACAGGAACAAGAAATAACACTCGCACCTGGTAACAAATTATGCCGCCGCCAGAATTGACAGGCGGTGCGCGCACTTAGCACCTCGATATTCCAACATCTTCAGCAGGCTCCCGCGCTGAAATCTCGCTTCTGGCGATGCATGCGGCGCTACAAAAGAAACTCGAACTCACTTCCTACTATACTGACCTGGGAGCATCTGCGACCTCCTCTTCAAACCGCATCATATGGCGCAGGTATCATTAGAGCGGTGGATTTCCGCTCTCTTCTCTCCCACCCTAAGCTCCTCAAAGTCGTCTCGCACTTCGCTGCACAAACTGGTCGATTTAGTTGGTTTTTTCTTTTTCTCTTCTTCTCTAGACGGTCTCTTTTAGTTATACATCACATAATACTCCCTTCCAAGCTCCGATACGTACCATCCCTACCACCTTATGACTTCCAGCTCACTCGATACCCCGTTACTCCTCGATACATCTGTTTCCCCGCGTGCACCTTACTTTTACATCTCCTCTTCTCTCACTTTGATAAAATTATATTCCAAACTTTTTCATTAGGGACCATTACTTACATGCACCTCCCGCTAGCCCATCTAGAGCGCTGCCGCGTATTCAATAGGCCAGGTACGGCAACCAATTAGAACTTCAGTTTCGGCTTCATTTTCGGATCCCGGCTCTCAATTGTTCGTCTATAATTGTATAATGATACTTGCCGCTCATCCACACCGATTAACTGTCATCGTACGCCATCACCATCTCCGTCTATATTATTGGCAATATACTGTCAACATGCGGACAGCGTCAACTTGCTTCTCTGTCAGAAGCTAAACTCCGCTATCAGTGCCTCGACACAGGCGCTGGTACGGCCATGAGTCGCGCCGCATTGGCTCTTGCATACGGCTACGGATACTATACCCCGTACCCTATGGCCATCTGACACGCCTCTTAAGGTCACAGATTTTAAGTTGCGCAGGGAAGCATTCCAATTCCGGTGGAACTGACGCGCTGGAGATCAAAAGAATGTCTCGGCGCCTTTGCGGCGCTGTAACCCGTATCATAAGGGCTCAAAATGCTCCTTTTATGTCCATGTGACATTGTCCGCCGCTTGGCAGCGGCTTAGGGCAGCGCCACACATCGGGCTTTCATTCCGCTACTCTGGGTCGGCATGCACTACTAACGCACTCGTCAGAGTATATAGCACACCCATGTGCAAGGGTGCCCCATCTTGAGTCATGTCTCTCACTCAAAGACAGTCGCTCCAGGACGGCGACAGAGCAATTGAAACCATCGCCAAGCTTCAAAAAAATCGTGTCGGGGATACCCGAGTGGGACACAGCTATATCAACCTTGTGCGCCCCAAAGTCGGCTTCCCCACCAAAGAATTCGGAAAATTCACCCGCAATTTCGGGGACCAATGCACGTATTACTTTGGTGTCGCAGCCATCGTGAGTCCCAATCTATTATGCACCTACCCATGCAATCCTGACATTTCGCAAGCATCATTCTTTGCCTTGGTGCAAATCGCACTCGTCCCCATCATCGGAAACCCTGATTGCGACAGCGGCACCGACGTTCCGTCCACCGGCTGTGATAGCCATTCTCGCCTTATTCGAGCTATAATCAATTTCTTCTCTTATCTTGCACTATCCCTCGATGCTCTGGGGGCTTTTTCCGCGCTCCTGACGGTCCAGAAACTGGCTCAGGTTAGCCAAAATGTCCAGAAATTGTTGGACAACAAAAAAGGAGTTGAGGAGGCAACTTTAGAAGAGCTGGAAAGTCCTCCCCCTCACAGTGACTTCTTCCGCGACCAGAAACTGTGCTCCAGAATACATCAGTTATCCTCGGACGCGGACGACCAACGGGACAACATGCCCAAGGACCGCTGCCAGATATGTTGTCATCCTATCTGTTGGGAACGGCATGTTTCTTTGTCGCGTTGATTGCCCAAGTTATCTCGAGTCAGCCTGCCATATTCTGGATTCCGTTCGTGGCATCGGTGGGCACCATGACAGTTATCGTGGGGGGAACTGCAATATGGATGGGATGCGGATGCTCTTGGGGTAGATCAGATTCAACAGTGCAGGAAACGGTCCGTCAATCAGTTTCAAGGCAGTCGTTGAAAACCGTGTCTTCAGATTCAACGCTGCAAGGGGTTTTCGAACCTGCAGTTCCCCTATTTACTTTTTACCTGCCTGTTTTGACCTTTGAAGCAGTAGCTGTGTCACTTGCTCAGCCACCGATGGCTGTGCTCGTGCCATAGCCACCGGTTTGAGGGTCAGAATAAGGAACCGGCATTCAATTTAGGGCGTTCCCGCGCAGCGCGCGATCTTTTGCACGGATACCTACCGCTCGCGTCCCACACCGCGCATTAGGGCTGGACGCCGTACCGTTACGGGGCCGTTACGGCCGTATACGGGGTTTACGGGTATACGAGTTTTTCCTACGTGAGACTGAACAATTTTTTGCAAAACTAGTAATTGAAGCTGTTGTAGCACTTCAGACAGCTGTAAGAGGAACATCATATACCTCAAACATCAAATGAAGTCGCAGTAGTTGTCTGAAAACAGGTTTGATAAGTGGCGGGAAATCCGGGGAGCGCGGCCCGGGGCTAGGGGCGGGAAACACCTACCCTATATGGACGGACAGGCAGGAGGGGGGTGCCGAGCAAGTGCCGAGAAACAGTTTTCGAGGAAATTTAGTCCCGAGTTCCCCTTGACATGACGCCAACAATGTGCGGCCGCTCACAAATTTCTGATGGCCGTTACGGCCGTAACGGCCGTGACGGTACGGCTTTTTACGGGTACCGTAAAAACTGACCTGGCAGGGCTGCCGGTACGGTAACGGCTCCCGTATATACGGCACCATACGGCCGTTTTTACGGTAACGGCGTCCAGCCCTACCGCGCATCCTCCCATCTTCTTCCCCTTTGCCCTTTACTCTTGTACCCCGATGAATTCCGCGCAAAATGTTAATGACCTGCCCCGTCCAGCCTACCCACAAATCGGAGTTTGTTTGTCTGGTTTGGGCTTGGCCTGAGAGCCAATTCGTCCCGCGCATGCCTTGCCGCCATAATAGCCATCCCTACGGCTCTCCCTTGCGATCCTTCTCATTCCCTTCGCCGTTTATTTTGTTCCTTCTCCTCATACATACCCACAACTAATTCCCCCTCTTCAGGTGCGGGCGTACTCCATACTCGGACATGGGAGCTCGTTTACACCCTACTCACGCACTTGCTACCCAACCAACCCACGCACTCGGAGCCAGCATCCGGAGGAACGGTGCGTAACCCTCTCTTTCTGTTTCCCTCTATTTTCTGTTATTCTTCGGCCAAATGCGGGGTTTTTTGCGTCTACGGGTGAGACTCGCCGGGATGCGGTGCAGTGGGACGCGTGACAATACCAGGGGGTTGTGCGGGAGGTTTGGCGAGGAGGCCTTCGCTATTTCACATTTCCTGGCATTTCGCGTTCACCGTTTCTCACTTTTGTGCGGCGGTGCCGTCGGACCTCGGGGGACGCGGCCTTGGCCCGCGCTGCAGAACATGTCGCTTTACTTCCTTTTTTTTTTGTTTTTTCCTGGTGATGCGATGCATGCATGCTTTATTCACAGTCCCATTCTTGCTTTCTAGTTTTCTGCACGAATGCTACGCGGCGCGCCGGTGGAAGGGCGTGTATACACACACTGACATCCGCTGAGTTTCTCGTAGACACGGCAGCGGACACTATGGAGCTGCCTCAGTATGAAATTTAGCCTGAGATAGGATGAAACTTGTTGTTCAACCTGTACCCGATTGACCTTAGGTTGGATTGTTCCAACCTATTTCTCAGGTTAATTTTTACCCTGAAAATCTCAACCTATTACCGTGTAATATATCGGCGGGCGGAGATCAACCTACCGTGGGTATCAACCTATCTCAGGTTGAACAGCTATTTTTCCCCAAATACTTGTGTTCCCTAAGTAAAATACTCATTGGGTGACTTCAGGATGCCGCTCCTCCAAATTGGTCCGATTTCATTTTGGACGTGAAGTCTTCTGAGTGTTTAAAACTCCGATGCACACGTGCACAATGTTGACATCGATTGCGTGATTTTGATGGACATGTTGCCGCAAACCCTTTTCTTTCCCCACCGTACACTTGTCGCCGCGTTCGCAGAAGGCCCTCAAGCACCCCTGCCCAACGCAAATGGGCCTCAAGCTCCTTCAAGTGCTAAACGTTAAACCTCAAGCTCCTACCGCAAGAAGTGCCGCAAACACAAAGCAGCCTCAACCTGTGTTTCGGACTCGAATCTGTGTTCTCTGCCCTTCTCAGGATACCTGTCTCTGTGCTTCAAGATAGTCCTTGTTCCCTTCTGGATCCCGAGGCCGTACGCCGGCAGGACGAGTCGGCGGCCACCATGCGCAATGAACAGCAGGGCCCGGGGTGAATGTAGAAGAAAGGGGGGATCAGTGGCAGTCACGACGGAACGGTATGTGTTATTCCCGCCAACCATTGGACCGTGAACTGAGGAGGTCTTCGCGCTACACTGGGACGTCACGTTCCTAGATCTTCCCCCGGCTCAAGTGCGAAATAACACGTTGGTGGAGGATGAAGCGGCGCGTTGTGGCGGAGAGCCTTCCTGGACAGGTACGTCATCTATGTTCGCACAATGTTTGTTGCTGATTTTCTGTATTGTCTGCATATGAGGGAACCGAGATCGACAACGTTGAGCCGCTCATTTCGGGTCCACGGGAGGAGCTGGACCAAGCAGTCCCGCTTTGTCCTCAATTGGAGTAACGAAGAACGGTACGAGTAGCGATGCGCGGAGTGCATATGTATTTAGTAGCCCGCAATAGGCAATATATTCACTGTCTTTCACTCTCTTCTCAACAAGCCAATAGCTGGTATTCAAGAGGCAACAGGTTCATACTCAAACTAAACTACGTTAGGTTGAAAAACGTTCGGAAGGGCTGGCAGGCTTATAGGTTAGAAACGACGAAAACAGTATGAAAATCATACTGCGACGACTAACCTACCGCCACCTTATTTTCATCCTGAGATCGGTGAAAATCATCCTGTAAGGTACTGTATTGTATTCTAATCTTGGTTGAGCCGTAGGTTAAATTTCATGCTGCACCGCCCTCCCAGAGGGATGTCTGTGGGCGCGCGTCTCGGTGTCTGAAACTGGTAATATTGGGGTGTGGGCGCCGGGCAGTAGGTATAGTGCAGTATTCCATACCTTTTGAAATTCAACCGTAAGAGTCAGTTTACGACCTCGCGTTTCCATTCATGCGGTGCAAGTTTCTTGTGTGGAGCTCGCCGTCGAGGTATATGTATACTTATAGGGCTCGGTGCTCTTGCGACATGGTTGACACTTTCCCACTCGTCCAACCAAGGCCTCTTATGCTTCTACGCGCCCTTGCGTCGCTCGCACTTGCCATCGTCGGGGCTCAAGTCGCCAGGAAGGTCTACCGAATCGTCCACCGGCACTTCTTCTCCGCATTTAGCCGCATCCCCGGCCCACCGAATCCAAGCTGGATTCGGGGTAATTTTGGGCGCCTGACCGTAAGATCGATATCCCAGCACCAGGTATACCCTAAACCTCACACAGCTCGCCAAAACACAAGAATAGCAAGCAGAGTACGGACCGACCTTCAAAGTCCACATTCTTTTTAGCGTAAGTTGTTGTAGTTTGCATTTGTGAGTCTGATATGATACTTACTCGACACCAGGCTACTCACCTGTACACCATCGACACCGTTGCTCTGCACCGTATCATAAACCTCAGTGAAATTTATCAGACGGCCCCCTTCGTGGGCGCTCGCATGAGCTCGCTCCTGGGACGAGGCAAGACAGTTTTGTATGCGACACGAGAAGAAAACTCCTAACGTTGCTTCCACAGGACTGCTCGTCACCGAGGACGACGAGCGCACGAAGCTCGTGCGTGTCCTCTATTCATGCTTGATGCTTCAAGTTATCTCGATGCCTATCGCATTTTCAGCGAAAAATAATGGTAACCTCCCATGCCATGCCATGCCACCCTTCAATTCCCTGACGTGTTCGTCGACAACCTCAGAGTCCCGCCTTTGGCCTTTCTCAAGTCCGCGGCCTCACGCAACTCTTCATCGATAAATCACTCGAGGTCCGTCGAATATTCTGCGCTCCCCGGAACGCATACTGACGGCCCATTCAGTTGAGTGAGTTCTGGGCGGGTCAGCCAACAGAGGCCGATGGCTGGGCGCGTCTCGACGTAATGGTCGGCCTCAAAGCCATGACTCTGGATGTTATTGGTCTCGCAGGTACCCACCAGCCTCTCACCCCCGAACTCAAATGAATCCCACTAAATGCTTAATACGCGCTATGTCTCCGATTACGCGGTTCGTCCTGGTAAGCATATATATATACCCTCGCCCCCAGCCCCCACAGGCATACATGCCAACTAATCAAACCAAAATGCAGCCCCCTTCGAAGAAGCTCACCGGCGCGCGCGAAACCATGGACCGCATTGGATTGCAGCTCCTCCAGGATGCAAAGGCGCAAACCCTGTCTGGAGAGAAGGACTACGATTGGCGGGACCTGCTGTCGCTCCTCGTCAAATCGAATATGTCGCAAAAAATCCCAGAACGTCAGCGCCTCAGTGACGCTGTTGTCTTTCGCCCGTACGTTTTTGTACCCGTTCTTACGACATACCACGCCGTTTTGCTCACCGCGTGTGCAGAATTGCCGACGTTCTTCGTGGCGGGTCATGAAACTACGGTAAGCAAATAATCGCTACTTAGCTTGGATTATTACTGAGTTGAACTCTGAGGGCAGAGTGCTGCAACTACCTGGGCCCTCTACGCGCTCGCACTGCATACCGAAGTTCAGACGACGCTGCGCGCGGAACTGCTGAGCATGGGTACGACGCCCCCTCCGTCGATGCGTTCAACGGCCTGCCCTACCTCGAGAAAGTTGTGCGCGAGGTGATGCGTGTGCATTCCCCCGTGCTGTTCACCGATCGCATGGCCACGCAAGACGATATCCTGCCCCTCGGTACGCCCTACACCGACACACGTGGAGTTCAACACGATAGATTGCGTTGGCAGTACTGTACCAAAGATATGCTATAGGTGGGGCTCTTACTTGTGCTTCGACGTGCGGCAGTTTGTCGGTAGTAACCTCGACAAGTTTAGGCACTGCAGTGAAATCACAATACGACCAAAAAAGCTCCCAGACTGCCACACTTCGGGTTCTGTTTCTTATACGGAAGGATTAACTTTCAATGGGATTGTACGAGGAATGCAATGATTCGCTATAATCGAGTATATAGGAAACCCGACACCGCGACACGGCGTGTCAAAAATCACAAAATCCGACACACCAGTGAATTCCCGCACATAAGTCGGCAAACCCGACACATTCTTCCTCACGGGACACACTTCTCAGCAAATCCGACACAATCAATCGAAAGTCCCGACACGATTTCAGGAAACCTGACACAATTCCAGAATATCCGACACGCACAGGGGATTTAAAAAGACTTGGTTCATTGTTCAGTTTGCCGTCCTCCCTCCCCTGGCCCTCCCCGCCCCGCACCCCAGGTCTTCAGTATCCATTGATATCGATCGTGAAAACGGGAGTATAAAAAGGTCAGTAGCTTACAAGTGTATGCATTCTCTGGGTCTAACTTGAACTATGTAGTGCGCGGCCCTCTCGGCATCACGGCATTGAGGCCGCGATCACCTGCCGCTTTGTTGTGATTACTTCCCGATCGCCGCGGCTCTGCTGGCATCGAATCGCTCTGGCGCCATTGAGGCCTCGTCGGAGTAGGTAGATTAATTAAATAGGGATGTATAATACAGCATATAGAGGCTGGAGGGTTAAACACTTTTTTTTTGGAATCCCCGACTTCATGGTGTGAACTGCTTGAATTCCTGAAAAGAATCTTGGTTCCGACCTTCTTAGCCGTGTTATAGAGTTTCTACAATGAGAGAAACTTACCTAGACTCAGAGTGCGACAAAAAATTTGAACTTACCATGATTTGGATCAATGTTGAATGAGTTGAAGCTTGTCTCAAAAGACTACAGTAGATCGGACTAGGATACGTGAGTGAATGATTGGAGCTCATTTTTTTGTGCCGGCAGGCGCAGGTAGAAAAGGGAGGCCATCTACACCTGCTTATCCCATTCAATGAACGTTCTAATACATCCTATGTTCTGCAGCTACATAAAATCTGTCGCATGAATCATAGAATACATCCGGACTTTATATTCTGGTTGAACCCCTAAATACCTAACAACATCGTAATTCGGACCTCTTGTGCGAAGCGCAGTCTCCCTTGAACCTCCTAGAGTCATTTCTGAGTCCCCTGAACTTCTTCCTGTACTGTCCAGGCCTTGACATTGATGTAGCAGTGGATCCCGTTCTTCTTCGCCTCTCACTGTATGTCATTCTTTCTGCCTTTTGCGGTTCAATACTGACGTCGAGACTCTGTCTGGCTCAGTATTCTCTCGTTGAAACCGACTGTGCCCGTGATACACAGCTCGCAGTTCCGTTGAACTGGCTGTAATCCACTCAGGTATGTTCTCCGTGAGAGCATTCTTTACCTTGCTTTAACCGAGACTTGTCTGGTTTCAGCCGTGCTGCCCTAGTGATTTTACTCGAGCCGATGCTCTTGTACTCGGCGTCTCTCGCGTCACTAGTTTTCCTTGCGTCGTTACCTTTCGTGCACCCACCCTTATTTTCATTTACACGCATACTCTACTTTCTTATTACTGTACTTGTATGTACTCCCGGTTCATCACTCCTCCTCCTCCCTTTCAACTCGTTACTTTTCGCCCTCGCGCTCCTCGATACCACTACGCACCCTCTCGTTACCGGCTCGCAAAAATACAACTAGGCTCCCTTTGGGGAGTCGTTCTCTGCTAAACACTTTCTCAATCCCCCGCGGGATACGTGCCAAGCTACCGTGCCGCACCGAGATTGATTAGAGTACCTACGTGGATGCAGTGGTCATAGTTTGAGTCTTCCACAGACTACGTTGCGAGATAGGGAAAAGATGTTAGTATATCCTTATTTCTGATTCAATCTTGTGAAGCGTCCAAGTTCACATGGTTGAAGATAATGTGGTGCACGAGAATGCCTTCATGACATTCCAGCAATCTACAGTATGTACTTATATACTCCAAATTTATATTCCCACGGTTGAACAATACCGGCGAACCACGCTCGGCGTACTCGGTGATCAACATCATCAATCACATCAGTTCATGCTTGGCAATGTGTCGGAGTTGAAGGAAATTAGGTGCATGTGTCGGCGTTATTTGGGCTGTGGCGCATTTGATGGGAGCTAACCGCCGTGTCGCGGTGTCGGGTTTTAGGGAGCCTCCTATAATCATCTACTGAACAATAAGTCAGCCGGCTATATGAGAGGCAGCAACTTACATTTGAAAAATCGAAATTTTGAAGAAGCTCGATTCCAGGCTTCGCGTCATTGACCGCTTGTCGCTGTATTTAGAAAGGCCGACTTTCCGCGATTTTTGCGGGGGATCTGCGGAGTGAGTGCCGTAGCCTGCAATTCAGCGCCCTTACGTTTTTCCGACATCTTAGTATGCAGGTCGCGGTTCCCGGGGGCCGGACTGCTTCTTGCTTCCGTCCAGCAAGCCTAGCGGCCTAGAATCAGAAATGCTAATGCAAAAATACTTGCACGACATGATAATACCGAGGAATGTCCGGATAAAATTACAGCTCTTTTCATAAAAGTATACTATCATAGTCCCCCCTCTGACAGAGGTCGTGATGGGGCGCAATAAAATCTTGTCTTCTCACTCGATTTACCTCGGCATTTGAATTTGGGCTCTCTAGCATCCATTCCATACCCTCAAATAATTTCTGATTTTTTAATGACTAGTATGAAGAGATATGAACGCCCCGAGGTTGCACCCTCATGTGGTAGTCACATTTGGCGTAGGTTTGGCAGGGTCACAAAAGTGTCACAAAAGCTCCGATTCAACTCGTTTGTTGCCTCAGATGTCTCAGAATGCTACAATTTTTTATCCGAGCATGCATGGGCACCCAATACAAGTGCTGATTTTTTGTTGAAGGAAAAAGGACCCGAATGAGGCCAGGATCAGACAAACTACCACATCTGGGTGCACTGTCATAGGGGGTACTATGATAGTACCAGTTTGATCGCGCGGTGGGGCCTTAGTTTTGTTTACTTCGGTTTGACCGTGAGTCCTATTCTGTCCCCTTTCGTCTTTATTCCGCTCCACACTCTCCTTACCTCTCCGGCTGTAGCTCCAAGCTATTTCTTAATGCCTCGCGGCGCGCAGCAACAAGCAAGATATCTCTCCTTGTTATTGTTTTGTTGCATGATTTTTGGGGGCAGAATTCAGGCGCTCGGATTTCTCTGTATAAATAGAAAGTGGAGTGTTGAGGGGCCATGACGAGGGATTCTGGAGCAGAACAGACATGGAAGGGGACAGAAGAGGACTCACGGTCAAACCGAGGTAAATAAAACTGAGGCCCCACCGCGCGATCAAACTGGTATACTTTTATGCTGTAACCACAAGTCTGAACATAAATTGCCCGGTGGCAAGACCTTGAAAGAACCCACTGATTACACACACTCAGACCAGCACAATGCACAGAGTCCTAGCCTCCCTGGCCCTTCTGGTTTCTTCTACTTTCTTGGTCTCAGCGTGGGCACAACCCAACCATCCACCGAACCCTCCATCTGCTCCATTCTTTGAGAACGTCACCATCTGGGCACCGCCCGCCTCGTGGTCTAGTCACTCAGGAAGCTACGGCCGCTCCGTCCTGCTCAACAAGGACGGCGAGCAAGGCATACCGACCATACTGGCTACCGCTGCGTACAGCCCTCCTAACGGGCCGTATTTTCAGATCTTCGAGAGCACGGACTACGGACAATCGTGGACCATGATCTCCAAGGCTCTGTTTGACGGCAACAGCAGTCTTACTGGAGGAAGGATTTCGCAGCCCTTCTTGTACGAGCTGTCCGAGGCGTACGGCAAATATCCTGCCGGCACGGTCATGTTGGCCGGAAACCGCATCCCCGGAGACTCCTCTAGCACCAACATTCAAATGTACGCCAGCTCAGACAAAGGGTATGCCTTAGCCATCTCTGCCAATCCCCCGCTGATTGAGGAGCAGCTACACCTGGGAGTACGTCTCCACCGTCATTGCCAGCGGCCCGCCTAACACGAACAACGGCGCCCCCTGCGTCTGGGAGCCCTTCATCCTCTCCAACGCCTCCCAGCTTGCCGTCTACTTCTCCGACCAAAGCGACCCCCGCTACGGACAGAAACTCTCCCACCGCCTCTCCACCAGCACCAGCAACCTACGAAACTGGTCCGCCACGCTCGACGACGTCACTAATACCAACTCCACTTTGCGTCCCGGCATGATCACCATCGCACAAATCGGTAACGGGAAATGGATGTGCTCATACGAAATGGGCCTCTGGTCCGACGCCACCGCACCATACGCCACGCACTACCGCATCGCCGACTCGCCATTCGCGTTCCTCTCCGCACCGGAGTTCGAACTCCGGACGGACACGGACGGCGTCTCGAGCGCGGGCCCGTATACGGTCTGGACGTCCGCGGGCGGTCCGCACGGCACGATTGTGGTCAGCGACAGTTCGTACGATCAGCTGTTCCTCAACACGCAGAACGGCGACCCAGGCGGGTGGCAGAATGTGACGAGCGGGCATGGGGTGGGGTATACGCGGGCCTTGACGGTTTTGCCGGGGAACGGGGGAAAGCTGGTGCAGGTGTTGAATGGGGGTATGTATGCGGAGAAGTTTACCGAGATCACGGTTGGGGACTTTGTGGTGCCGGGACTCGAAGGGGGGATTTCCGGTTTGTAATAAAACTCGCGGCGGAGGATATGGTGGAGACCAAGGGGGTCCAAATTTTGGAGCTTTGTACATCACATCGAATCGAAGGGATTTTTGATGCCGATTATCACCTTTTTAGTATACCGATTGGTGCAGTCATCGTTAGCTACCGTCGAGTCGAGTCAAACTCGAGTTTCGGCCCGACTCGGAGATCGAGTTGTCGAACTCGATGTCATCGAGCGAGTCGAGTTGCCACTCGAGTTGGCATCGAGAGGCCCCCGGTCACTACCTACTAGGTCGGTCCGGAATACAGTAAAAGTGGGGGCGAAAATTTGGGTTTGTGGGTCCGCGATATAGAGTAAAACTGCCCCAAAATTGCGAAGGTCTGCATGCCCTTGGAAGCCGATTTTTTCCCTTGGCCGCAGTAGCATTGAGTATAGTTCAAGTCAAAAGAAAATAAGCTCGCTCCATTATTTAGTCTCGGTGAATCTGGGGGATTTGTGAACGTGAAATCTGTGAGATAAAATTCCCAAATATACCAGGAATGCATGCGAACGTGGTGGGTGGCCCACTGCTCCCATTCATCAGGATTAGGGAACAATATGCGATACTCAGGCTTGCTGCGTGCTGCACGATTACTTCTAAACTTCAACCGTGGGAAATAGTTTGCAGGGTTCGATTCCTTGGGTCTGCATAATCAATTTAGGTTAGTTTTTTTATTTGGAGCCCCTGCGGGGCTCGTGCTGAATAATGTATGTGTGCAGACTCCCTGGTTACAGCTATTTGCAGATCTAATGGCACCAGCCAAATTTTCGCAAACAAGAGCAAATTTGATCCCTTCCTTCTTGTCGCGTCCATTGTGAGCGCATTTCTTGGTGGATTCTCTTGAAACTAGGTGCGTTAGAAAGCGTTTCAACAGCGCTATCGATCTGACGGGCTCTTACACTCCATCTACATGTTCCAATTTTCGACCTTATTCGGCTGCCGCGTGATTCAGCCCCGCTCTCAAAATCCTCTTCTTGAGCTCAATTTTGGTCCATTCTGCCTGCAAATAGGTGCGTCCGAACCGCACTCTTCTCCTCTATCATATCCTGCTCACAGTGTATCCCAGAATCGCCGATACTATCTGTCAAGATCTTGAAGCCTATCCCCGCCTATTTGGGCGGACCGATGAGCCTGCGAAGCGGTGCAATGTCTTGTGACAGCGGAGTGACGGGAGGATCGGACTTTTCTCCTCTCGCCACGACACTCCGCCAGAGCTCTGTGCTCAACCCACCTCAAGGAAAACACCGATCGGACTTTTCTCCTCTCGCCACGACACTCCGCCAGAGCTCTGTGCTCAACCCACCTCAAGGAAAACACCGATTTCTTTCAAAGACCCGCTTTGGGGCGTACTAGATTCCTGGATTCTATGATTTCTTCTCGTCTGCCGCCTTCAAATTCTGGATTGTGCTGAATGGCTCCTATCTCTGCCATCTGGGATTTGCTCCCACTCGGCCAAAACCATTGCACCATAACTGTTCTTCTGCCCTCTGAACGGCTCCTCCAGGTCTACCTCTCTTATGCACCACTCCGGGTACCGAACCGTATTCAAAATGTTCTCCTAACCCAAACCCTAATGCGAAAATTTCTTGGGGCTTAATTGTGCTCACAACTGGATCGCCATTCCAATATCCGACGGGTCCATATCGTGCTCGCAGCTGGATCTGTTCTGGCCTAGTTGTGCCATTCGACGGGCCTAATCGTGCTCACAACTGGATTTTTCTGGCCTATATGTGCCATTCAGCGGGCCTAATCGTGCTCACAACTGGATCGTTCGGCCTAACTGTGCGATTCAAATATTACTCAGGCCTACATTGTGCTCGCAGTTGGATCCGTTCTGGCTGGAATGTGCCATTCGACGGCTGGAATGTGCCATTCGAATATTGCTCAGGGCTACGATGCGCCCGCAGCTGGATTTTTCTGGCCTATATGTGCCATTCGACGGGCCTAATCGTGCTCACAACTGGATCGTTCGGCCTAAATGTGCCATTCAAATATTGCTCGGGCCTACGATGCGCCCGCAGATGGATTTTTCTGGCCTATATGTGCCATTCGACGGGCCTAATCGTGCTCACAACTGGATCGTTCGGCCTAAATGTGCCATTCAATATTGCTCGGGCCTACGATGCGCTCGCAGTTGGGATTTTCTAGCCTATATGTGCCATTTGACGGGCCTAATCGTGCTCACAACTGGATCTTGTGGCCTAAATGTGCCATTCAAATATTGCTCGGGCCTACGATGCGCTCGCAGTTGGATCCGTTCTGGCCTGTATGTGCCATTTGACAGGCCTAATGGTGTTCACCAATGGATCGTTTGGCCTAAATATACTTCGAATAATGCTCAGGCCTGTATCGCGCTCGCAGCTGGATTTTCGCTGAGATGCACCATTCGAACATTTATCGGGCCTACATCGTGCTCGCTACTAGATCGCTCCCGGCCTAAATGCGCCATTCCATATTCCTCAAGCCTAAATTGTGCTCTCAACTGGCCTAAATGTGCCCTTCAAATATCTCACGGTGTCCTTCCAAAATGAAACTGTCGGCCTAGATGTGCCATTCGAATATATCTCAGGCCTAAATCGAGCTCTCAACTGGAGTGATTCTGGCCTAAATGTGCTGTCAACTACCGCTGGAGCCTAAAAGTGCCCTTCGAAAATAAATCAATTCTCACCTCAATGTGCCCTTCGAAAATCACTCGGTTCTATACTGTACTACTGACTGTTCCAAACATTACATCGTGCTCCAGCCTAATTCAATTCCTGTCGAAATTCGACCCTAAAGTGTCCTTCTAACCAGTTGAAAATTGCTGGAACCTACTCCCGGCCTAGATGTGCCATTCAAATATCATTACTTCAGTCCGCATTGCAGTCACAGCCGAATTGACTCTGGCCTATATGTGCCCTTCAAAAAATTGCTCCGACCTAAATAAATCCTGGCCATTCCAAAATTGCTAGAACCCAAAATCCACAACTACTGGAATCGTGCTCGCGGCCGGATTGCCCTCAGCCTAAATATGTCATCGGAAAATTGCTCAGGTCTAACTGAAACGATCCCTGTGCACTCTGCCTCTACGGTCAGTGGACGTAATTGATACTGAAACTGTTTTCGCACTCCAAGCTCTCGGTGATATACCTGTAAGGGTGCTCAGCGTACGGAACTAAAGATGCACCAACTTGAATCAACGACTGGACCAAAATACACCCTCATATGGCTATTATATGCTTGCCCTCCAGCCGAAAATATGCGTGTTATTTGGCTGTGCATTCGGCTGAACTATGCTTTGGACTACGACCATATCCTATACGGCTCACATTGCCTTCGCTCAAGGCTGAAATATGCCTATCGGTGGCGATACGCCTTTACTACGCCTGAAATTGGTCCACTACTCAGCTTGAATATGCCTTTGACCGCAGCCTGCCCATTGATATACGGCTGACATATGTTTTAACATGTGGCTAAGGTATAGCCGTCGACTGAACTACGGCTGAAATATACTCTCGCATCCGATATGACTCTCGGTCACCTCCCCTACCGCTGAATTAACACGCCCACAATTTGGTAGAAGTATGGGTGCGAATATGGCTCAAACGGCTGCAGGTCATTCGCCTTTGGTTGGGATTTATCCGTCGTATCTCAGGAGCTGTTCAAGATCCGGTCAACTTGGTAAAATATTCGGCTTCCACCGGGGATTACGCACGTCTCGGGTTGGTTTCAATACCAATCCACTCTCGAGTTACGGAAACTTCAACTTGGGTTTACTATTCACATCGGGCAAAAGTGATCAATACCGACACTCGTTTACTGCCATTTGATCGGCCTGCACTTGCCCTGAAGTGTGCGATATAATCGAACTCAATCTTGCCCAATAATTTGAGGGACATCAGGGCCTTGATTGCCTGTCCACTTGTTAACTTAAGACAAAATAGACCAGGTGGAACTCCGATTTACACATCGCATAAACTGCGTTACTTAGATCAGCTTGTCTACTTGCATCAAGTTGCCTCCACAAAATTGACAATCTATAATCCTGACCCTGATTAATTCACCCCGGGTCGCGCGAACACGAGCTGTGTCATGTGGTGACCAAGAAGTTCGAAAGCATTATAAACACGTGCCTACAAGTACATTCCAGTGTGGCTCTTGCATGGCTGCCCGGCACCCTCACTACACAAATCTCAGTATCTGAGGTCTAGTAACCTCTTACAGATTATGCCCACGAGTCCCAGACCTACCCAGGCAATTTTACAATCGATAGTCCGGGGAAAATGCCCTAGTAAAGTCCGCGAAAGGTTGACCCTCCTCGGCCGCTTCGTCGGCACATTCAAGAACCAATCTTCGGGAAACATCTTTGGGGTATAGAACCACTCCTTCCATTGGAGCCCCACGTCCCTTGGTGTAGCAAATTTATATCCTCAAATGTTGAAGTCGGATACTCCCGGTTGACTCGGGGGTGGCTACCAAACTATTATAGCACTCACACTTGAGGATTCGCAATAGTTGCCTCTCTTACTTGGATTGAAGCTTGCCATTATCTTCAACCACCGGAAATCTTGGCGCACTCCGGATCGTTTGACTCGCGCTTCACGAAATATCGGATGGATGGCGCACCGTTACAAGTGTTCCAATCCGCACAAACTCCTCGGCCGTAGAAATTACCACATTGGATAAGGCCCACTGCAGCCTCAGTGTTCAAATGTTCAAGCTCCATGGACAAAGTTCACCAATCCAGATCCATTTCCATTGGTTCGAATGTTTGATTGACCACGGAGATACTCCCACGGTTCAATTCTTCTAGATCTTGCCGATTATACCTTACCCAGGCTTGTTTCACTAGGAGAAGATGTCAAGAGGACTGCTGTTTTATTTTTTTTACCAGCTACCACTATTTTCAGAACAACAAGCCCATCGGTTGGAAATGGTGCATCTTCAAGTTGATGATGTTCCGATCCTCTGTTCACGTCTACAACTCCAAATGCTTTTCTTATAGGACTAATTCATTCCCGGAACACTATGGCACCTCTCATCACAGTGTCTTCACGCGGGGTAGGCGGATTATTGTATCTTCCGTCGAGATTCGTGGAGCTCGTTGAACGGGCCATATCACCGTCAGAGTCGTCTGCTACCTCCCGAAAGGATATTTCCCTCCATTCAACCTCCACCACGCGCCAACTTGCTAATATCTTCTGGCGCAAAATGACCCATCTTGGAAATGGTAAATTCCGAGGCACCACCCTCTGCTCGCTACCCTACCCGGGCATAAGATTTACAGTCTACTCTCCATCCTCTCCTCTCAACCCTCCACATTGGGTTGAGTGACTTGGGCAAATCTGCATCGAACCGGCTTCTTGGCCTTTCTCGGCTGATCAAACCGTTCATCTGAACGCAAATACAACCACCATGCAGCGCTCGGACAACAGTTTTTGCTCGGTTCAACTCATGCCATCAGATCAAACTTGAAATCCTGGACGTCCTCACCTCAAAACATTGTCCGCGGTTCAATTTATGTCGAGCTTTAGTCCTAGGGGAACCAACGCCCCATGCATCCAGAGTGCCTTTATGCACCACATTTCACAAATTCAAAGCACAACGTGAATGCTGGCTTCACCCGAATACTTTCGCGCTTTTTAGATCAACACACTTCGCGCCTTGCACAATGCACAAGTCCGCCTGGCCTTTGTTCCTACTGCACGCCGCGTACTATTTCGAGAGCCGCCTTTGTGTTTTGGGTTAGCCACGGGCCCTGGGTCTGCCCTTGTCTGGGCGGCACTCTTTGGGTTCATTCGCGTGCATCCCCATCGCCCTGCGAACTGGAAGCCAGCGGCAGCAAATGAGACTGCCGCTGGCCCCCACAGCCCAAAATATACACGGCTATCTCTTACACTGAGTGGAACCTAGCAGGGAACAAGATGGGCGGACCGATGAGCCTGCGAAGCGGTGCAATGTCTTGTGACAGCGGAGTGACGGGAGGATCGGACTTTTCTCCTCTCGCCACGACACTCCGCCAGAGCTCTGTGCTCAACCCACCTCAAGGAAAACACCGATTTCTTTTGCCCACCCACCCTCGCCTTTAAACTAACCATATTATTTTCACAGCATAAAATACCATGTAGTACACATTGTTCAACCTAAGAGACAGTCGTGAGTGGGGCGATGGGTTCATTCGCGTGCATCCCCATCGCCCTGCGAACTGGAAGCCAGCGGCAGCAAATGAGACTGCCGCTGGCCCCCACAGCCCAAAATATACACGGCTATCTCTTACACTGAGTGGAACCTAGCAGGGAACAAGACCGTTCCTTCTCACTTAGTTCTCGGCCGATTTTCCTATTTCAAGGTGCCTTGCAAAGCATTTGAAAGCCGTGTGCCCCGTCTCATGCAATCCGGGTCCAATTCAGTACCATGTCAGCTCCTCGCCGGTCTAATCGTTCCGCCGCCCGGAAAATCACCAAATCAATTGCAAAAATTGCGGCCCAAGACCTCAACAGCTCTGACGACGAGGACCTTGATATTACCATGGTGAATTCGGATTACGACAACGATGAAAGAGATGAGGACCCCGAGAACGGTGAGTTTGATAATGCTTCCGCACGGTATACACCGATTGCCTATTCTCCGAATACTAAGATAATTCAGAAGATGAGAAGGAGGACTCTGATGACGCGCGTGAGGAGGAGGACGAGGAGGACGACAATGAGCCTGTAGTCGTGCCGGCGAAACGAAAGCGTGGCAAAGGGAAGAAGACGATCGGTATTTATTCTATCCTTGCAGTGTGTGGGCCTACTAATCACCCCATATCCTGCAGAAAAAACTCCTCTTGTCCGCGATGTCTTGGTAACTATTGCGGTGTATACGGCCGAACAAATGAAGAAATCCAGGACCTCCCGCGGATCTCCGAAGAGCGATCTTTATACGCTCACCAGTGACGAACCATGGGATACTCTGAAGGCTCAAATTGGAGTTCGAATCTGTGGGATCCTAAATCCCGCAATCCTTGACTTGGACAACTACGACTTGACTTTCACCGTACCGCGTCATATTTCCGATCCTATCAAATTGAGCGACGAAACGCACTATAAACATCTCCTCAAGACCGCTCTCACTATCAAGACAGGCCCTTCGGCACGAGTTATTGTTGAACCTAAACCCGTGAGACCTTGTTTTCCATTCATCATAGTTGAGGCTCAGTCATTTCAGGTGGCTAATGAGAAGGAAAATGATGATGCCGGCCAGAATGGTTCCAAAGCGAAGAAGGGCGGTGAAAAGACAAAAGTATACCATCTTCTCGTCCTTCAGATCGTTGTTCTGATTATCCCAGGTACGAAAGGAGCGCGATACAGCTGTTTCGGAAAAAGAATACGGTTTTGATGAAGTGGTGCTCCTCGTTTTGTGCTTACCTCTGTTTACTGATTGCTCCACTTCAACGACGTCATGTTGCCTGGTGGCTCGAATATTTCCTCTGTGTTTCCTCTGTACTGCCTAGCGGCACCCGGTAACTGCTGTGGGATGCAGATTAGAATGAAATAGTCATGATTTATTCGAACTGGGACGGTTCTGGTACACTTTCATTTGGGTTTCGGAGCATCGGCCTTCAGAACCGAGGATCAAGTTATCAACAGAGGTAAGCACAAATCGAAGAGCACCACTTGATCAAAACCGTATTCTTTTTCCGAAACGGCTGTATTCTGCCCGGGAATGTAGCACTGAACGAGAAGATTGGCTTGTTACGAGATAAGTGGCGCTGTCCGACGCCGGGCGCTCCATGTGGCAGCGAACATTGTTTTGTTCATCCAACCGACCCCGAGCACTTTCCACTCTCCCATGCTCACATGGAAAGTTGGGGAGCGGCGTGGGTAGGTGCAATCTTTGCCCGAAACGTCTGCAATACTGATGCCGCGCTAATAGCTCAAGGGAACACAATTTGCGGATCTCAACAAACCGCCGAACAACGAATTGTTTGACAAGATCAACCCGGCTAGCCTTGCCCCCCGATCCCCCCTTCTCCAACGCCGGCTGGAGTTGAACCAGAAAGCCCCAGTCAATGCCACACCGACCATCAACATTAACTTTCCGCCGGAAATTGCTGGTTTGCTTGGCCGTGCTCCCGCTGTTGCTGCTCTTCCCGCCCCCGCCCCCGCCCCTGCTCAACGTCCTCGAATTGCGGACCCGAATGCACCTCTCATGCTCATCCCGATCAACTTCGTCACAGACCCGAGCCTCACAATTGACAATTTTTGTAAAGACTACAATCTCGACGAGGAAATCTGCGCCAGGTTCAAACAAAATAGATTCAAGACCACCGATGCCTTTGCGTTCATCGGGATGGCACAGCTTACCACAATGGAGTTCATGGTCGGGGAAATAGCAGAACTACAAGTTGCAATTGGGAAGTGGTCTGTAGTAGCGTAGAACGGCGGTAGGTGTACAAGAAGAATAGTTCTAGAAATAACCAGCATGAATATAATACCCAATGGCGTCCAACTCTGAAACCACGTTCATCGCCTCCATCAGGTCGTAGATACGAGTTTCGGGTTCTACATCAGGTCCGTAGGTAAATAAGTCATTCTTGCGGCGTATCCATGCCTTGATCTGGGCAAAGGCCTCCTCGATTGGGTTGAGGTCGGGCGAGTATGGAGGTAAGTGAACTATACGCACACCTGAGAATAATAATGATAAGATTTGTGTCGCGCGGCGTAACAATCGGACATACCGAACCGATCACAGAGCTCGAGAATCTCCGCACCGTGGTGAATGCGGGCGTTGTCCATTACCAACACACTCAGAGGGCCCGGATACGGTGACACAATGGAAGCTGTTGAAAATATATTGAGGGCAAAAAAAATGTCTACGGCGAAGAAACTTACAACTTACTCCTCTAAAAACTCAAGGTATTGATCACGATGCATGGATCCTTCAACGACCTTGCAAGCGAGCATCCCTCGCGGCGTAAGGAGGCCGGTAGCCGTCAAGCGAGGACCCCGAACAAATTTCTGCCGTTTCGTCGCCCGCTTCCCTTTCCGTGCTCTTCCGCGACGCCGAGCTGAATTTTTGTCATTCTTAGAGGTTTCATCAAGGAAGCCAAGGTAGTCTGCGGGGTACTGCCCAACCTCGCGGATGTAGTCCAGACGAATCGGCTCACTTCGTTCTTCGGCAATTATTTTCAGGTTCTTGGTCGAAAGGCCTGCACGCTCGAGCTCGCGATGGATAGTACTGAAGTGAACCGAAATGAAGCGGTTGTGCTGAAGAAGGTCTTGAAGTTCGTTGAGAAAATAGTCTGGCTGGTGCTGAACCAACCGCAAAAGATAGTCAACATCATCAAAATGGAGTAGGCGGGTGCGTCCGGTGCGCCTGCGAGACCGTACAACGTCACCAGTGGTGCGCCACAGCTTGAGAACACGGAAAAATGTTCTGCGAGAAAATCCAACACAGTCAAGGATTTCGGGGAGGGAGAGACGGCCGTGTTCATAAAGGTTCAAGGCCGCTATTTTCACGTCACGACTGATGCTACGGTTCACCATTGTTCAGGTATAGGGCTGTAACGAGGCATTGTCCAACGAATACGCTGCGGAATGGCTCCAGAACGCACCTTGAAATAGGAAAATCGGCCGAGAACTAAGTGAGAAGGAACGGAAGAGGCGGGGATAGGCTTCAAGATCTTGACGGATAGTATCGGCGATTCTGGGATACACTGTGAGCAGGATATGATAGAGGAGGAGAGTGCGGTTCGGACGCACCTATTTTCAGGCAGAATGGACCAAAATTGAGCTCAAGAAGAAGATTTTGAGAGCGGGGCTGAATCGTGCGGCAGCCGAATAAGGTCGAAAATTGAAACACGTAGATGGAGTGTGAGAGCCCGTCAGATCGATAGCGCCGTTGAAACGCTTTCTAACGCACCTAGTTTCAAGAGACTCCACCAAGAAATGCGCTCACAATGGACGCGACAAGAAGGAAGGGATCAAATTTGCTCTTTTTGCGAAAATTTGGCTGGTGCCATTAGGGGAAGTCAAAGCGGTCCAAAGGACTGATTCTAGGACCGATTCTGACACCGATTCTGGAACCGATTCTGACGCCAGAATCGGTGCCAGAATCGATCAAAACCGAGAATCGGCCACAATCGGTGTTCCTCCTCGGGAGGAGGAACTCAATCAGAATCGGCGCAGAATCGGCGGATACTCGAGAATCGGTGCTTGCCCTAAAGTCCCATGCTTTGTATACTTATCTTGCTTGCTTTAATTCTAGACCATGGATCACTGTGTAAATATTCAGGATGATATCGCTGCACAATTGTTGCTGCGATTCAATTATCTGGAGGATTCATATACCGAAATTCATCACCTGGACCACAACACCTGTTACTCGCCAATAATATCGGGAAATAAACACCTGGAGCAGGAATTAAGGCATGAATGGCACGAATCAAGTTTGAATGCAGTAAGAATCGGGCAAGAATCAAGATCAAAATTTGGGTCGGTCAAAGTTTGCTCCGATTCTCATTCGATTCTCGCGACAGAATCGGTCGAGAATCGAGGTCGAAATCGGCCAAGAATCGGTATCCCGAGACCGCTTTGACTTCCCCTATTAGATCTGCAAATAGCTGTAAATGCTGAATGATTCAGTAGCTTTGCGAAGTAGTTTGCTTCGCTGTGTAGTATTTATCTTCCGTTCAGTCGTAGAATTTGGGTGAATTTGTGTGTTTTTTGAAAGCCTCAACATCGGCCGGCAGGCTCCAGGTATTAAAAGCAGAAGGGATTGTGCACTTGCTGCACTAAATAACTAGGCATACAGCGCGGACGTGGTGCCTGGTGCACAGTTGCATTCCATAAGTTATGGAAAAGGTCGTCAAAATCCCAGCAGTAGATCGGGGTTCGACTCCCCGCGTCCGCGGTAAAGAGATGACCGGTTGTTTTTTTTCTCCAGTCTATCTTTTTTTGTTATCATCATCACTTTTCCTCGACATACGGCTAAATTCTACACCTTTCCTTCTAAGTTGGAACCAAAACAAAGCGGGAGCCCAAACACGGGCTGGGGTGCTTATTGCGCGGGGGAAATGGACATAGAACGCGGATGTTGCGCGGCGCACGACTGTGCTCAGTCTGTGGAGCAGCGAAATTACCAAGAAATTACAGCAGTTGATCGGGGTTCGACTCCCCGCGTCCGCATGCCCATGCTGTGGACTTCTTTTGGCAGGTGCACTAGCCTCTCGCTCCTCGGATAATCACATATCTAACCCTTGTTCTTTTCTTTTCAACACGACTCGGATGCCCGAGCCGTCAATATTCGTCGCTTGAACCATCCGTGCGAACATCATAATCGGCCGGAGTTACGCGGCATCACGTAACTCCTGCGCCTGCTTCCCGCTTCCACCATGGACCTCAAGATTGCCGCCGATCTTCTCTGCTCAACGCGACGAAACTTGTGCCGCGCCGTCCTCGTTCCCGTTCTCTCCTGCGGCGACGACCCCGGCCCGAGAACAAGTGGCCAAGGTGATAATGCCAAGATACACCGCGCTCAAGGGGGATCAAAGATAAGAAAAAATGATATCACCTACAATTTTATTTATTCAGGACTTTGGGTCTACCCCTCCCCCCCCTACGTAACGGTGATGCCATCAAATTACCTTTTAGAGAAAGATATCCGAGGCGGCGGAATGTCAAGCTCCGATATTTTAGCAGTAGGAAATGGCTGTAGCAGTGATTTTATAGCAAAATAAGAGCACTATATGTGAGAAGAAGCTTTCTCGTTGAACCATCGATGTCCTGGCACTTAACATTTACACGGGTCGGTTGAAACTTGGTTCAAAACAGATTGCGGTGACCCAAACTTGCTAATAGGAGGCCTGTAATAGCCCAGTTACACTTTTAGATCATGTTTGAGGCCCTGCATGAATCCCAAACTCCCCAGCGGACCTTCGGGGGCCAAAAAAACTTGCATACAATTTTTTTTTTCGCCGGACCCTCGACCCCTCCCCCCCTCTACCCCATATGGTAATTTCTTATCCTTGACCCCCCTTGACCACGCCATCCTCAAGCAACTCACTTGCACAACTACCGACGCGGACGCACTTGCGGGAACGATGGCGGCGGCAGTCGGCACGTGCTTTATTTACCCCGACCCCTCTGCATCGACTTGTAGATAACTCGGGGAGAGGGAAAGAGTTGTTTCAATTCCGCCACAACGTGACGTCCAAATAAGGAAATTTGTTGGGGGCAGTGCCGGGCCGATATCGTACATGCCGACGTGCCGTTGGCAATCAAACTTCAGTATTTTAGTGTTTTTTGTTCAATTGCCAGGCAAATTTAGGGTCATATTGAGCTGGGGGGAACGGGGTTCCCCCCAGACCCCCCTCCTACTGCCTGACGGCATGTCTAAGTAATTAAACATCAGCCTTTTGCAAGGGGGAATCATCATTAAAATTTTATATATACAGTCATAAAGTTTTTTTATCCAAGATTCTGACCCCCCTCCCCCCCTCCCCCCTATATGAGGAAGGTCTTTCCCACGGCTATTTCGGCAATCACTCGCTTGCGCAGACAGATTTCGGCCCGCCACGGGAAATGTCGAGGTAGGCTGGTTTTATATCGTTTCAGACGGTCTGCCTTGCCCGAATAATGTGTAAGCCATTTAATGATGGGTTCTGCAGATATTCGGGTTGTTTCATTGAAGCTCAAACTGGATGATGGGTGACCGAGAACAGAAATAATGATCGTTCTCATGGGTTGACCACCGAATGCGCCAATATTTCGGCCTAGAAAGGGTTTTCGAGGGTTGACAGGTCCCGTGGGCCACAAAAATACCATTATTTTTATTTCAAGTGGTTTAAAGTGGTTTTTGAGTGAATTCACAATGTATGTCAAAAAGTTTTTTTATCCAACATCTGGACCACCCCTCCCCCCCACCCTATATCCGGAATTTTAATAATGATTCCCCCTTGGCCTTTTGTGAGCTTTTCAGCTCAATATATGGTAATTTAATCCTTCATGCACGGGGGAGACCCCCGTGGACCCCCCTGCGCTCGCCGCGGGGCGCAAGGCAAAAACATTTTCGGATGCGTTGAACGTCTTGACAGAGTCGATCGAGTGACCGACAAAACTGTTATGTTTGAGCATTCTGAATCGTTAACCAATAAGCAATCAGCTCGACGAGGTCACAGTAAATCAAGACCTGTCATTCACTCTCTCGCCGCCTCAGGGGCTCTTAGGAGGAAATCAGTAGCACTGCCTTCATCAAATTACTCGATTTGGATGCCACGTTGTGGCGGAAACTCAACAGTGGAGGGAAAGGCCGTTGCGGGGTGGGTCTGTTCGAAGGGCTAGGTTATCGATGCATGGGGAGTGCACCTCGTTAGCACGGGACGACCGGAGAGGGCTGATTGGGAGCGGGTGGATGAGATACACGCGTACGGTTACTCGGGAGAGGAAGAGAGAATTGGCTGCATAATTAATTGCTGGTGCGTATGAGTCTATTCTATTCGGCTGTATTCCATGCCTCCGCCGCCCTCGCTGTGGAATTGCACGCCGTGTCTATTATCACCCAGCATTCAGGTCCCACACACCGCGCCGCACACTTCCCGCTTTGGCTCCGCACCTAGCCTGCCTTGACACCTTTTGCTCCAGCTAGCGGATGGCGCGATTGATGACACACTGGCATCTTGGAGTGCGCATGCCAGGCCTCCGAGCGGTGTGGGTCGCCTCTGCTTGCGCATGATGCTTTTCTTTCCTGCTCAATAATTCCTGTCTCCCCTCTGCATGCACATTCGCTAAAGTTATTCACAGCCGCACGACACCCCCCCACCATCCGCTAAATGCCCTCCGCCCCGTTCCGGTCACATGCTGCCTCCATCCACGCCATCCCTGGTTAGCCTGCCGACCCGTCCATCCCCACCTCCACCTGCTACGTCCACCGAGCGCATACGACTTGCGTAGTGCGCTGATGCGTACGATTCCACCGGTATCGCCACTTCTGCGATAGAACTAACGACTGTTTAACTCGGCAAAGGACGTACAAGGTACGTGCGTCTTCAACGATTATCAGCGTTGTCGCTACAAGCTCTGACGAGTGTGATTCACGCTCCCAATTCTAGTGTCTATTTCTGGGCAGCTCCATTCAAACTTTCGACTCCCTAGTTGCACTCCCTCTTGCATACTGCCCTCAGTCGTCAGGTCAAGAATATGCCAAGTATTTGGCCCTGGTCACACTTTCTGGTCCTCGAACGATGGCTCTTGGTCGGGTATGCTCCACCCGTTCTCTCTCCCTTTCTTTTTCCTCGCTACACACATACCCCGTGACAAAGCTACATTCTCCCTCCTGCATCTTCACGCGGTCTCAACAAATATATTACTGTAATCTAGACGACACGGCCGCAGGTCTCGGCGCCTGTCAAGCGCCTGTGCTCGTGCACCCCAAATTAGGCAGCGACGCGAGCGCGATATCGAAGTTTCGATTCGCATTCACCAGCGCCGCGGTATTGTTCGTGAGGATGGCAGCCACCCCAGGTGGCGCACTAGCATCAGTAAATGTGCACTTTCGTCTTTCGCATCTTTCACGTCTTGGGCAAGACGTGAAAGACGTGAAAGACGGATTTTGGGTCAAGATGTCGCATCTTTGACAAGTAGATTCCCTTGTCTTGGCAAAGATTTTCATCTTGGCAAAGATCCCCAAGACGCGCCGAGTCTTGGACAAGGTGCACCTGTTCTTACTTAAAGACTGCTCAAAGAACTCAAAGAGCCAAACATAAGACCTCAAACAATACAGATATAACACGGCGAAAATATTTGATATCAGGATTCCGAGCGATAAACATGGTAAATACGCGACGCTTTGGCTATTACTAAGGAGAGGAGGTGGAGGAAGCTGAAAGAAAGGGGTAGTTAGTACAATAGGTCGTCGAATGAATAATTACTCACCGGGAACGTCAGCTTTGAGGACAAAGTGTTCCTCCTCGTCTGACGAGATCTCCTCTCGGTCTACATCCATCGACGAGGATCGGCTGGAACCGCCGGTGGACCTCTTCTCGACCTCCCACGCGGTAGCAACTTCCCAGATGGCCTGCCATTCCGCATCCTCCAAGGCTTTGATGGTCGGCAGGTACTTGCCGCACCGTTTGTGCTTCTTGAGCTTGCCGTCGACCATCTTCGTTGTGTCGTTGTACTGATCTTTCGAGAAGTAATCCTTCGATTCCGAGGACTTGATGTACGTGCCCGTGGCGAACGCCCGCAGAGCACGGTCCACCTACCACAGATTAGGACATAGCAAATGACCGCGCATGAATACAAAACATACCGCTTGGATACATAGAATGAGCGCCCCGATTGGGTTGCCCATCTCCGGGTAATGCTTCGGGGAGAGAACGCGGATGAGCATGATTTGGTGCGCGAAGGTATAACCGATCAGACTGCTCTCCAAGAGCCCCTTATAACACATCTGTGAGTTCACCGGATAAGACGAGGGATGAATATCGCGTACCTCTTTCTGAACCCCATCATTCCACTGCCTCCAATGAAATGGGCATGTGTGGCCTTCCTCCTGCAGCGACCACTCGACGTAGGCCTTGATGCCTTCGGGGCTGCTGAGATCGAAGGAGACGGGTGTTTCTTGGACAGCAAATGAGACATGGAAGTAGGTGTGGAATAGCCCACGCACCTTCATCCTCATCCTGATTGACCGCGTCTTCAGGCTTGTTATTTTCGGCGGTCGCGGCGGCCTTCTCAGTGGCGGTGTCCATGGCCGCCTTGATGAGGAGCCTCACTGCGGCGATCGCGCGGTCGGCGATGGAGTGACGCCAATCGTTGAGTCGGTAAGCAATCTGGGTATATATGTTAGCGAAGTCGAAGAGATGGAATGATGCGTACCAAGCCGCCCCAGACGGGGTCTTGCGCAGAATACTCAGTGTCATCGCCGTAGACGGTCTCCAGAAGCGCCTGGACCTGCTCCTCGCTGAAGAGCTCCCAGGGATTATCCTGCTCCCCCGTTATTACGCACGCTAGCGGGGTAAGTACTTCCTTGAAAAGACGAGCCGAGCCATGGGGAAGATCGTCAAGTGTCCACTTAGAGCGCCCGCTACGGAGTTGCTTGAGAGTCGGGGGCTTGGAGGGAACGGTAATCTTGATATAGTCGGACTGGTGAAGGGGAGGAAGAGAGAAGATGAGCGTGGGTCATTATCACAGCATGGTACAAATCTTACCTCATTTGGCTTGCCGCGCTTCGACTTCTTGTCCCGCCTTTCGACATGCTCGTTCTCATCGTCGTCGAGAGCTGGTCCCCCGGGGCGCACCATATGGTCGTCCTCCTCGCTATCGACCAACATGCTGGATCTTCCCGAGGCCGATGATGGAGTTCGCCGGGCGGCAGAAGACTTCAAGTTCGACGCGAGCCCGCTCTTCTTACCAGTCTTCGCTTTCTTCGTTGCTGCTGCTTTGGACGAAGACCTAAAGAGACATTACTGAGAATACAACAGATAGCAGGAGTTTCTTACTTGGCTGAACCTGCGGACGCCTTACGCTTGGCGGCTGCTGGCCGAACCTGTGGCGTGCCCGACTGCGACTGGGTTTTGCGACTTGCTTTGATGTCGTCACGCTTGGCTTTGTCGGGTTTGGTCTTGGGACGGCCGCGGGGAACCTCAGGTTCGGCCTCATCCGCACTGAGGTCTTCCGGCTCGTCTTCTTCGTTGTCGCCAACAAAGGAGCCATCAGAATCCGCATGGGCTGTAACGGTGGTTAGAATGGGCTCGCAAATAATTCAGGCGCTTACAAGGATCCTCTGGCACGTCTTCCTCGTCCTCATCGGAGGCAGGAGCGCTCGGAACCAGCGGTGGATCGCGGGGATGATTTGCTTCAAGCTCATACCGCATGTCCTCCTCTCGCTGACGGTCCTCAATAGATGCTGCAGCACTGATAAGTCTCTTCTGCTCTGCTTTTTTATGACGCTTAGCTGAATCTTCCTCCTGCTTTGCGATAGCGATTTCCTCCGGTGTGCGTCGGATCGTCCATTCTTTTCGGTACCCCTGTGTCGATACCTGGACGCCGAAGCTTATTCCCCGTACGGGTCATAGGCCCGCTCAGCGTCGGCGGCTGGACGGGCGCAGGCTTGGGCGCCATGGTGGGAGTTGGAGAGGGAGAGTGTTGGTTCGCCATGCGTGACTCGACGGAAAATGCGGCGCCGGTAATATTATCATGTGGCTTCGCTCCCTAACTCCCATCTTTGAAATTCACGATTCATCCGCAGCAATCACATTGCCTTCGGCCGCCTGAAACGTTTCAAACTGTGTCGCGTCGCATCATACGGTGAATATTTTTCACTGACTTGGTGCCTTTCTGCCTCCTCGTACGCACATGCCTCCTCCTCCTCAATTCACGGCGCGCTCCATTCCTTGCCCGTTCAAGGCTGCAATCGGCTCTTTAAAAATGAGTCCGGCTTGACTCAGCATAAGAACTCCTCTCATCGCCCGTTTGCCCCGCCTCCAGTCGCGCGCGCAACAAGTCCAGGTTCTGAGAGTGGAAGATCCATGCAAGGAGGGGGTGATGTTGAGCACCCGCACTCACCTCCACCGCCAAGCGTGCGCCCCACAGAATATCATCCTCAGCTTAACGGTGAGCCGAGAAACTTCATTCACTGTCGATGTTGTTCTCATCTTTGATAGGACGACCCTGCGATAAGACTGGCAAATTTCTGCCTAAGGGCGCACCACCACCTCCACCCGACCATCCAGCTCCAGACGATTTCGCGCCGTATGCCGACCGTTCCGATTTCGATCTTGCCGATCTTCTATACCGGCGAGTTCGACGAGCTCATGGAGAATTGGGCATCACGTCCCAACGCCGCGAACCCTCCCTTTGCGAACCATGCCGACCTGTACGCCACCATCGACGCCACGGAAATCGGCCACGTTCCCTGGGAGTCGTTCAATGTTTCTTACAACGGGGAGCGGACTCCTGGCGACGAGACCCCATGGAAGAGCGAAGAGTTTACCATTCACTTTCGCGACCCGCGTAAAATTCTTCAACTTCAACTCGCCAACCCCGATTTTAAATTCGAGATGGATTTCGCGCCGAAGAGAGTGTTTGGCGGCCCTGAAGGGAATTCGCGGGAGTACAAGGACTTTATGTCGGGGAATTGGGCGTGGCAGCAAGCCGTACGTTCCATTTCTTCGCATCTCCATGATACCCACCGTATATTTAGGACATAATCGTTCAAGATCCCGCAACTCATGGTTCCACCTTCGTTCCGGTCATTCTGGGCAGCGATAAAACAACAGTATCGGTGGGAACCGGACAGAACGAGTACTATCCACTCTACATGTCCAACGGGCTCGTTTACAATAATGTTCGGCGTGCACATCGCAATGCTGTAACACTTATTGGTTTCTTGGCGATACCTAAGAGTACGTCCCTTCATTGTTGTGTTCAGCCACAAACTAAATGATCTGCAGCCGATCGAGAGAACCAGGACTCGACGGAGTTCCGCACCTTTCGCCGCAATTTATTTCACGGTTCTTTGCGGCATATTTTGCAAAGTTTGCTTCCTGGCATGACTACTCCCGAGGTCGTCAAATTTGCGGACGGTCATTACCGTAAAGCAATTTATGGACTTGGTCCGTATATTGCGGACTACCCGGAGCAAGTCCTCCTCGCATGTATCGTCCAGGGCTGGTGTGCTAGGTTCGTTCTCATCGACTATCGGGATTTAACGGCTGATAATTGTTGCAGATGCAACGCGTCCAATAAAAATCTAGATGGCGAGGGAGGTCGTCGTTCTCAGGAACTGAACGATGCTCTTTTCGACGCACTAGACCACAAGGCCCTGTGGGACCAGTATGGTATCATCCCGGACGTAATTGTAAGTCACCGTCGCAGGTACTCATACGATATCTGACATTATAATGACTTGCAGCCGTTTACCTACGGATTTCCACGTGCCGACATTCACTCACTCCTCTCACCCGACCTCCTCCATCAAATTATCAAAGGTACATTCAAAGACCACCTCGTCACATGGGTGGGCGAATATTTGGAGATCATCCACGGGAAGAAAGGGGCAGCTCATATCATGGCTGATATCGACCGCCGGTAAGTTTCAAGTGTTTATTGTCCATGTCTATCGCGACTGAGGCCTTTGTAGAATCGCAGCTGTCCCTCCGTTTCCCGGGCTGCGGCGCTTTCCCCAAGGCCGTGGCTTCAAGCAATGGACTGGGGACGACTCGAAGGCGTTAATGAAGGTATTTATTATTTATATATCCTTTCCACGTTGGCGTAATCATCGTATAGGTGTACCTACCCGCTATCGAGGGCTATGTTCCACCCCAGATGGTGCGAACCTTCAGCGCCTTTCTCGAGTTCTGCTACCTGGTTCGGCGCAACATCCTCAACGAAGAAAGCCTCCAGGAAGTCGACGCCGCCCTTGCCCGCTTCCACCGCGAACGTGTCATCTTCGAGCAAGAGGGTGTTGTCTTGAGTGGATTCTCCCTTCCTCGTCAACACTCCATGGTCCACTACCGATATCTTACTCAGCAGTTCGGCGCCCCGAACGGATTGTGCTCCTCCATCACGGAGTCGAAGCATATCAAAGCCGTCAAGGAGCCGTGGCGCCGTTCAAGCAAATTCAATGCCCTCGGGCAGATGCTGACCGTCAACGACCGCATCGACAAGCTCGCGGCCAGCCGCGTCGACTTCGTGGAGCGGGGTATGATCCCGGGGCCTACGGGAAGACCTCCGCCTTCAGATCAAGAGCAGGGCGATGACGATGGTGGCCCCAGCGAGCGCCGGGATATTCTGGGAGAGGTGGTCTTGGCACGCAGACACAGTGCGTTCACTTACATATGTATTGCTTCCATTTACTCACATCTAACCTAGTCCCTAATTACCCCCGTCGTCCCGCTGAGCTTGGTAAGCTCCTCGATGCCCCCGACCTGCCAAATATGGTCCGCCGCTTCCTTTACTGCCAGAACCACGACACCGACATCCCTGCGAACGATATACCCATCGACGATTGCCCTCACTTTGTCGGCAAGATCAAAGTTTTCCCCTCCGCCCTTGCGACCTTTTACGCACCCAGCGACCAATCTGGAATTGGTGGCATGTACCGTGAGCGGATACGGGCAGTTCGCTCGTGGCGAGGGGGACCTCCGCGGCGGGACTGTGTTTTTGTTGAGCACGACACAACACAGGCCGGGTTCCGCGGCCTGCACGCCGCCCGGGTGATCGCTTTCCTCTCCGTCGCAGCGGGGGGTTCCACCTACCCCTGTGCACTGGTCACTTGGTTTTCACCTATCGGTGACGCGCCCTGCCCGGACGTCGGGATGTGGATGGTGGAGCCAGATTTGGACCGCGAGGGCAAGCGGGAGACATCGCTCATCCACCTCGACGCAATCCTACGTGCAGCACATTTAGTCCCCATCTACGGCGACCATCCTGTCCCGCGCCACTTCAAACATACCCGTTCACTTGACCTTTTCGCTGCTTTTTACATTAATAAATACGCGGACCATCATTCACACGAGATAGCTTTTTAGTGTACCAGTTTTCGTTTACCTACAAGTAGTTACCTTCTATATTATGTCCTTGACTGTTGCTGTCTTGTAATCAACGCACTTCTTGTTTCAAGACTCGCTTCTGGCCGAATAAGGAAATATAAGAAAATGACTTGCAAATTGTTCCGCGCATTTGGTAAGGTAAAGTCCGCTCGTAAATGATAAAGAATGAACAGAGGAGACCCCAGAAAGTTGTATCCCATTGCCCAAGACCTCCTCCACCCCCAAAGACACCTGAAATGTCAAAGATGACTGCTTTTTTGCGCGAGTTTCACTAAAGATTGAAGACTCCGCACCCAAGACAGAAGACGTCGAAAGATGTGCCGGCCAAGACATAAGATGTTGATCCCAAGACAAAGATCCCAAAAGATGCCCTTGAAAGATCTAAGATGCGCAAGACGAATGCGCACATTTACTGATGTACGTAATCGATAAGAAAAATATATGAGGAAGACTTGAAGGAGAAACCCCGTTCCGCACACAGTAATGTTTGCGAGGAAGCCCTGCACCTTTGCGAGCGCATTTGTGAGGTCTTCCACAGCGGTAGCCGCGGGCGGGTTCTTTGATGCGATTGTTGGGAACAGTGCAATGCTGCCTAGCTGGTCCGCGATGGGCTTCATCAGCAAGATCACGATTTCCTTGCGGGCTTTTCGGCTTTTTTCGGCTTTTTCAGCTTGCGCACAAGACCACAAGCAGGAAAAGACCGCAAGACCAGAAGACAGATTTTAATATGTACTCAAAATGTACAAGTAAATTAGTGCAAAAATTCGAATGCGTGATGGTCTACATATTTATTTACGAAGAACGCGTGAAAAGCATCCAGTGAGTAAGAGAAGTGAAAGTCCTCAGGTAGTAGTGAAGGTCCGTAAATGGGGAGAAGATGGGCGGCTCGCGCGATGCACCTAAGATCAATTATAGCGAAATGTTTCCGTCCGTTGGCGTGTGTCTCCGGCATAACTACCCATAAGCCCGTATCTGGATCCGGGTGATTGCCGTGAGGACTAATCCATTGAACCAGGGCGCAGGAGCGGGCGACGTCCCGGTATTTGAAGGAGAAAAACAGGAATACCCGACCGATGGAAAGGCCGAGCATCCCAGCTTGGTCCGCGTCCGTTTCGATAAATACAGTATCGCGCCGCGCATAGGATCCATGCCAATTAGGATTGGACCGAACACGCTCGCGGTACATCCCCCCGGCACCACACAAATCACTCGGGGCATAGAAGCGCGCCACCGCTGAGTGATACACATAAATACGGCCGCCGAAACGGGGACAGTCGTCGAGCGGAATATCGGCTGGAGAAATGTTGGAGTCGGGGTTGTCGAGTTCGTACAGAAAGCGTCGGAAGAGGGAGGAGAATTCGGGGATTTTGATGTGCGCTGCCAACGCGAGAAGACGCAGAGGGTAGGCACGTTCTAACAGAACTCATATTAGTACAATGAAGAGAAAAGTAACTGGCATACATACCGTTTGTGCGAGCCAGCTCGACAGAGGTCAAGGACTTTGGGCCAGGCTGGGGCCCCGCGTCCTCATCGTCGTCACCCTCCGCCGCCGCCGCAGGAGGTTGCGGTCCTTCACCCCTCAAAACCATTGCCTCGTAGCTTGAGGCCGATCCAGCGAGCATTCCCTGCTGAGAAAGGATGGTGCGCATTGCAGCGATGCTGTCGAGGCGGCGGACAGTGCGCAACATTTGACTGAGGGCATTGAAGCGGTTCGAGCGGCGCCACGGCTCTTTGACAACCTTGATATGCTTCGACTCCGTGATCGATGAGTCAAGGCCGTTGGGGGAGCCAAAGAGCTCGATGCCGCGAGGGTAATGGGAGAGCGCATGCTGGCGCGGGAGGGAGATGTCGAGGCGGACACCAGTTTGGATAAATATGTCACGATGGGTGCGAAAGCGTTGCAGCGCCTCCCGGACGGCGTCAATGGTGTCGCTGGTGAGAGCATTCTGTCGCACAAGGTAGCAGAAGTCCATGAAGGCGGCGATACATTTGACCATGTCTGGCGGAACATGACCAGCGATCGCCGCAAGATACACCTTCGTGTAAATCGGCATATTTCCATAAAAGGCAATTCGCAAAGCACCGCGTACCTTCATGAGTGCTTTGGAATCGTCGCCAGTCCATTGCGAGAAGTCGCGACCATCGGGGAATCGACGAAGCCCGGGGAACGAGGGAACAGCAGAGATTCTACAGGTTTGTGAGCAAAATTACAGGAAAGTGAGAAACGGTGTACCGGTGGTCGATATCGGCGATGATTTCCAAAGCACGCTTCTCGCCGTATGTGAGGTGCAGGTACTGGTTCACCCATTCGACGAGATGGTCCTTGAATGTCCCTTTGATCACTTGGTGAAGGAGATCGGGCGACAGGAGTTCGTGAATGTCCGCCCGCGGAAAGTCGTGAGTGAAGGGCTGACAGAGCAATACTTTTCAGAGAGATGAGCGCAAAGGGTAGGGGGGAGACGTACTACGACGTCTGAGCGAATCCCGAAGTCGTCCCATAGAGTCCCAGGGTCGAAACAAGTGATTAGAAAATCTGTTTTTTCGTGTGAGCGTCGTCGTGCATTTGGGTCGTCGAGATTATGGGGATTTGAATCGCACCTATAATAGATTAGGACAGTGTATATACAGTAAAAGGAAACACACTTAGGGCACCAATTCTGGACCACAGATGCGAGCCAAACCTGCTCGGGGTAGTCCGCAATATACGGCCCAAGTTCATAGATGGCGCGGCGAAAGTGGCCGTCGGGGCACCTGATGACCTCGGGTGTTGTCATTCCAGCCTTGAGCGGCTCAAAAACGCGTGCCAAGCATGCGTGGTACATCTGCCGGACAAACCGCTGGTACACTTCGGACCGGCGATGCTTTTTACTCGCTGGATGTCATAGTTAGTGAGGGAGAAGTGCGGTTAACTCGAAAATGCTGCATACTCTTAGGGATGGGGAGGAAGGCAACAGGGAGGACGCCCTGCCCGTGAGCACGCCTGGCGATATTGGTCAGTACACCCGGTGATTGGTACACCGGGTGGTACTCTTGATGCCCGGTCGCGACGGAGACCGTTGTCTTGTCGCTGCCCGCGACAACGGGGACGAGCATGGCGCCAAGCGTCGCCGGGTCCTTCGAAATAGTGTCCTACACGTCGGTGTCAGCAGAGCCACCAAACGAAAAAAAGAAACTTACCGCTTGCTTCCAGGCCCAATCACCCGACATAAGATTGGACCATACGCGTTTGCCCTCGCCATTGAATTGGCGGTACGGCGAATAATCCACCTTGTCCTTGAATTCAGCGGTCGCCAACTGCTGCTGGAGGACTAGACGAGAGTCTCGGGTACAGAGCTCGTATGTCTCCATCATCCATTTGGGAGGAACCGGTGGACGAGGACCGGTGTAAGTAATTTGATAGACCCGCCACGGCATGAGGCCATGCTGGATTTCGTCGATGGTGTTGTAGAGCTCTTCCGCGTTGCGCCATGGAGCCCGTTCACCGTGTTTGAGGACAGCTGCAGTCCAAAGGTCCAGCGCACGGTGAATTTCGTCAGCAGAACTTTGGAGCTGTACGAAATGAAAGTGGGCGAAGTCGAATTCGGTGCGCGAGTCGAAGGGGGCCCACGAGCCAGGAATGCGTTCGTCCAGGTTTGCGGCAGGCGGCGGCGGCGAACCAGCAGGTAAATTCATGCCGTGGCGGTCACATGGAATAGCTATAGGTCTATTAGCGCCCGAATAAATTTCGAATGAATGACTGACCTGTTAATTTAGGATGGTAGGCCTTCGTGTGCTTGTGAGGGTCGGGCTCATCATCGTAAACGGGGGAGAAGTTGCGGTGTACGGTGTTTCGATGGCGGGCAAGACCGCCGGCACTGCGACAAGTCCGAGCACAATCTGGGCAGGTGTAGGATCCAGGCATTGTCGCACCAAGGCAGAGGGACTTAGGCGAAAGCTGGAGCGACCCAACGTGACCCGCTATGCAGTCTAGGATCACGAGACTCCAAATCAACTTCGTTTCTTTCTCAAATTCTCAAGTCAAAAAAAACCAATGGCAAAAGGCAACGGCGCGCCCAAGGGCAAGGCGGCGGTGGCCAAACCCAAGCCCAAACAAGTCGCTGTGAGTTCCCACTCATTTTCTTTCGACTGCGGCCTCATGCGCAAGCAGAAAAAAAACCAAGAGTCAGATGGGGAGTACGACAACTCGGTCTCAGTCCCGGCCAAGCGCAGCCGCAAACCCGTCGACCCTCGCTCCCCTCTCCCGGCTCGCAAGGGTCGCAACGTTAATCCTGGAAAGTTTGTGGGTGCTGTTGCCGGTGCCGAAGTACTAGCAAGGCGGACACACGAGGAGGTTGTCGAGGCACAAAGTCGCGAGGAAGCTCGTCGTCTTCGCCTCGAGGCACTAGAAATCCAGCGAATTGCCATCCTGGCCGAGATGGAGCTCGAAGCCGAGCAGGAGGCCATTCACGAAAGCACTTCTGTTGTCAAGAACATTGACGACCACAACGCTGACTTGGATGTCGCCTCAGATGTCGGGTCTCCATACGTCCCTCCTCCCGAGTTCACCGGCCAAGCTGCGATGTCTGACGACGATGAGATGGGCAGTGGTGGCCCTTACATCGACAACTTGCCTCAGCCGTCATCCCCGGACCACACGATGGACGATATGGTACAAGCCCAGCTCCGCCAAGAAAGCAAGCAGATTCTGGAGAACAAGCGGATTATGAATCTGGTATACGCAGAGGAAGCCAAGCGAGCGGCCGTAAGTCTTCGAGTTGATCTCCAGACCAGCAGTTCTCAAAGCTTTGCAGGTTCCAGTGGCCAGACCAAGAGGGCAGAAGAAAGGTGACGTTCGCATGAAGGTGGATGCCAGGAAGGCCGAGATCAAGGAAGGGAAACAGAGCGGTGATTCCCAAGCGATGTAAGATTCATGCCGATTCATACCATTCTCACACCCACCGCTAATTTGGGTATCAAATTCCTAGGGATTTCAAGAGACTCCAGGCGCTCTTTCCGACGGGCTTGAAAAGTAGTTGGCAAAAGGCCACCAGCGCGGCATCGGCACCCAGCCGCTCGAGCGGTAACTTGAAGAATTCAAGCGCCAAATCGACCACGGAGATTGCTACTCCCCTCGGCGGACTTATCGACGACGATAACTTTGGTGTACGTCCGTCGAAAGGTTCAGGGGCACAGCGCTCGATCCGGAAAAATGACGTAAGTGCTTTGATCCCCGCTGCTCGCTCTCATTCATTGACTCTCTACGCTCTCTCGCAGCTCATCCATTTTGTCGGCGACAGCGACGACGAGGTCGAGGTAGTCGCTCCCCGCAAGGCCCGCAAAATCAAGTCAAATGTCAAGACTGAGCGCGCGGTCCCCGGCCCTCTCGCCGCGACATCCAGCGTCACCGTCGTCTCCAGCAGCCCGAGCCCCAGCATTCCTCCGGCCATCCAAAACCGCTGGCTAACCGCCACCCTCCCGACCATATCTCATTTCCTCGGTTCCTCCGTCAAACCTTTCGAATGCGGCTCCGACATCGACGAGCTACAGGAGGCAGTTCAGCGCGCCAATCCCGGTATTCAATACATGTTGGTGTACGGGGACGCAGTCCACTCGAAGGTGAGCTGCTTCTATGTCTTCAAGCTCAGCTGGCTGACGCGTTATAGATCCGTTCTCTTCTTTATGGTCGGCGCGCAATGTTCCCCATTCAAGCCCTCCTTGTCGTCAAGAGACACTTCGACGGCGACGAATTCATCAAAGCCGAGGATCCCGTCAGCGCCATCGCCGACTACGTCGCATACGCATTGCGCTCCGATGGCCCCATGCTCTACCGCACCCCGGCTCCCAAGGATATTGTTAACCCGAAGCAAGTAGGATACACGGTACGCCCGCGATGCCTCTCGTTCTATTCATTGTCCTTACCTGTCTCTAGGCCCCACAGGACTACTGCGAGTCACCCTTCCTCATCGACGTTCTCAAACCCTTTGTGAAGAAGATTGCGGGATCCAAGTATGATTATGGCTTTCTCCATGGGGCGGTCGGGCTGGCTGCTGCGGCGGTACGTGATTAATCTAAGCCCTTAATCTCAGCTTACCCCAGTATCCTTAGCTCGAAAAGCAGTTCCGGATGTGGGGAACCGGCACATTCGTCCACAACCCCGAGGAGTTTTCGCGCGACACCGCTGGCGACATCATCGACGATTACATTGACAACACCATCTCGTTCCCGGACCACCGCTGGGCCAGGATCAACGCGCTCTGCGGTATCCCCCCCAAAGATTCGACGCCGGCCATCAGCGTCTCGTCCAAGAGCCGCCGCGTTTATGTTCCTAGCAGCCCTTAAATTGGTGAGTTGATCTTTATGTCTGGCTTCCGTGTTTTTGACCCTCCTCCTGCAGTCACATGTGCATACCCGCGCGTACTTGCGCGTCCTGTCGTTACCCGCATTCCCCCTTCCCATCATAATCTGCTCGTTTATACTAGTCCCGCCCCAGCCTGATCGTCGTATCTGGTGTCCTGTCGTTACGTTCCGAGCCATGTTGATCATGGTTTTCTCGTCGCCCGATCTGCCGTACCCAACGTAGATTATACCCGGTTCCTATTGTACCAAATACGTCCCAAAATATCTACCTACTTGCGGTCTTTTCTGACTTTTGATCTTTTCCGAGCGAACTTTTATACTAACTTGTGGAAAAACTGACATAGCTTGCGGTCTTCTGTCTTTTGGGCTTTTTTGACTTCTACAAGCTTGTAGAAGCTCGAAAAAGCCCAAAAAAGTAAATTGTGAAAAACGCGATGTTGGCCACGAGGAGTGCGAGTTGTGCTGAGAAGATGGGACTTGGGTCGGCGATGCCGTTACTGCGACCATTGATTAGCAGGAGGGAAGAGGGAACGCAGTCGTAGCGCAAAAATCGCGGACTCACAACATCAGGAAAATGTTTTTCACCTGGCCGGAGCTGGCACACCTGGCACACCTGGCACAGCTGGCGCGTCGCGTGCCAACTCGTGCCAGAATCAGTCCGACCGCCAGAATTTACACTTCGGACAAAACACTTGGATTGGGGTCTTGGACTTATACTGATGTCTTGAAGGCACTGTTAATAATGAAAAACGACATTTCATCGTCCTGAGGGTGATTTTGACTGTGCGCGTCCAAGTCGAAAGTTCACAAGTCCTCCATCAACCGATCAACATGACGCACATGTTGTTGATATGGCGTGATATGGCGTGATTCGACGGCCAACCATCGCCGCGCTCCTTGCTCTGTCCCCTCATCTCCTCGTTCTCCCTTCGCGTTGGTGGCCCGTACTGAACCCTCAAGCCATCGGGACTTCAAGACCGGACTTCAACCAGGTCAAGCTATGCTGTCAAGCTGCAAACGGCCCACACCACTCTTCAATACCTCTAACAACGAATCCAGTCGCCCTCGGGAGTTTTCAATCTTCTTCAAGCCTTTCTTCAAACGACAAGTCCTTCTTCAAGCCTCAAGCTCAAGTCCTTTTTCAAGCCTCAAAGCATCCTTCAATGTTCCCAAACCTCCAACCTTTTAACTCCTCGAGCCTTCATCGTTCAAGCACATCAATCTATCCAAACCCTTCAAATTATTCCCATCTCAATGAATCTGTGGTGCCAAAGCCCATGTCTTTGTTCTCATCTGTCTTTTCCCGTTTTTCTGCCTATGTTTGTGTGTTGGTTGTTGTAACGAGGTGTGTCCTCCTCGACTGTGTGTGATCTATGACTTGCTTTATAGTCTTCTGCCGCGGCTAGTATCTCCTTTGTGTCCTGCGCCCAGACACCACAGGCCCTGCGTGCGGCACCCAGTAACGCGATGACGTTGCTATGCCTGATCTATTCCTACGTACATGTTATGCACTTAGGATGTTTTCTACCTGTTTTATGAATTCAATACATGTTTTCTCACTCTACTCCTCCCCGGGAACCGAAATGCGAAGCGATTTGAAAGGTATGAAACTACCAGAATGCATTTTCTGGCAACTTTCTGGCGCCAGAAATGGTTCTGGCGCCGGGTAAGAAATTATGCTCGAGCTGGCGCCAGCTCGCATTCTGGCGTGTTGGCGGCGCTGGTGGTGCTGGCGCCAGCTCTGCCAGCTCAAAAACATTTTGCTGATGAACGCGTTGATCTCGGTGAGTATGCGCTGCGTACTGAGGATCCCAGAGCCGACTTGGGTTGCGGCTGTCGAGTTCGAGCACTTGAGCGAGCTCGGCGTGGTGACTGCCTGGCGCGAGCCAAGCGGTACTGAAAATTATTCGGAAACTTGTTCAGATGAATGTCGAGTGAGTGAGGCGTACCAGCCGCAACGCAAGCAACGAAGACAAAGGATGCGGGAAAGAATAACATAGCCGAGATCGAAGAAACGAGGAAGGAAACAAAGGATAGAAAAAGACACCGGGTCGGAAAGAAATGAAATGAGGATCAGGAGCTCGACGCATCGTTCAATTTATAGCCGGAAGGCTTGGAAATCGGCTGGAGATCGGTCGTTGTGGAAATGAAGAAAAACATTTGGCAATGGCAAGCTTATCGAACCCAGGGAGGTATACTCCGCGACTCTGGCGAAGTGCGACGTGATTTCGCCGGAATATCATCTGCCTTGTTCAGGGGATCAGGGTGAGAGCCCAGCGGGCTCCCCGACTCAATGTGGGGGCAGTGCAGCGCAGATACCCCGAACATTGGCCCTGATACTAATACAGTGTATAGAATATTAGCTAGATTAGATATTGGGATGTAGGGAGGGCGGGGTGGCCAATATGGAAGCTTGAATTGGTGAGAGTTTGTGCGTGTCCTTGGTGAATTTCAATGAGGGGTGGGTGGGAGGCGAAGCTTGAATAGAAGTAGAAGGGATTTGAGGACATCTTGAAGGTAGACCGGGGCAGACATGAAGGGGAGAGGGAAGAGGGATTTGATCGACGTCGTCTGCTGATGCACAAACCCTGTTCTGTCGATCACTCGTACCTCGTTAACAACAGAACGTCAATTTGTGCATTGCGCTCCTTCTCTGACCCGAGTGGCGGCCGCGAGGCCCAGAATCCAGATAGATTAGAAATCGGGTGAGAGCCCAGCGGGCTCCCCGACTCAATGTGGGGGCAGTGCAGCGCAGATACCCGAATGGCCTAGGAGTGAACGACGCATCGGCGCAGACAGGATCCCCAAGAATGAGTAGGAGGTCAATTAAGGTCCAACTTGAAGGGCGGGAGAACTTGCGTGGAATTACATCGATGCCATGGTTTTCAATCAGAGCATTGTTTGTGCACATTGGAAAGCAACCAGTTTGGACCGTGGGAACAGACCGGCTGGCCTCTCAATGAAGGTTTTGAAGGTGAACCCGGGCAAGTACCAAGACATTCGGTTGGGTTCAGTGAATTGAAGAACCGGAGATGCCAGTAGCAGAAATGGCACAAAGACTGGTTTGAGTGAACAAGTGATCCTCTGGAGGCAGCGGATGTCGAGCAGAGAATACCAGTAGCAGAAATAGCACAAAGACTGGTTTGAGTGAAGAAGCGATCCTCTGGAATGGAATTCACTTGCGGCTGAATGGTCGGAAGGCGATAGCCGAGATGGAGTTCGACCCAAGTTGCTAAGACGTTGGAACAGAGTTTACCAAAATAGCATAGCGTAGAGCATTAATTGTCGCAGGAACTCAATTACTCGAGCAAGGGATTGAGGACTGCTGAAGGTTTGAGGTCCAAAGCTCGAGGCAGATCGGAGCACGGTGAACTTCGGAACAGAGTTTGCCAAAATAGGATAGCGTAAAGCATTAATTGTGCCAGGAACTTGATTACTCGAGCCAGGGGTTGAGGAAATGCTGAAGGTTTGATGTCCAGAGCTCCTTCGAAGGAGAAGAGTAGAGGTGGCGTGCGACGGAGTACGGTGATTGATTGTAGGTGGACTGCTAAATCACTAAAGGTTAAGGAATTATGAGTACGGCTATAATAATTTCCAGTGCATTCGGAGTAGGCGAGGCGGAGCGATGGTAACCGTATGATTGCAGTTGCAACACAATTTCGGCGACGGGCAGGTGGAAATTGAAGCAAGGCGGTGTTCATAGGTTGAGGATCGTTTGAACGGAACTTGCGGGCGTTGAAATAACGATGCGGCGCGGCGGTCGAAAACTTTTGGTGAGCTTGATCAAGATGATTGACGCGGTCACATTCGGAGCTTGTATAGAGCGCTGTGGAAAGCATTAGATGGCACTACATGGTTGGGAAATACTTGGAATTGAACGAGGAGGAGTACCGTGCTTAGTTGAGCGCGAGAGGAAATGGAACACCCAAATGGACCGCTTTCGGCAATCAAATCCCAGATGAAGAAAAACTTCAGACATTGCGTAGAGTCAGGTGTTCGATGCCGCGGAAACTTCGAAAATGTTGAAAGAGATGGCGGCGGGAGGCGGAGCATCGTGGAGAACGTGACCTGAGGGGTGCGGCGTTCCAGACCTGTCGAATATGTGGAGCGTAGACGGACCGGTGGGCCAGGAGCCAAAGATTTGTCTTTTTTTTTCTTTTTCTTTTTGAGATCTAGTGGGGGAATCCTATTCATCGGATTCGGTGTGATCGAATCATCGCGGAACGTGACTAGAGGGGTGCGGTGTTCCGTTGAGGACGTAGAGCGTAGGTGGACTAGTGGGCCGGGAGCCAGAGCATTTTCGGCGAGAGTTCAACTAGCAGGGAAGAGGTCGACACTCGATCCAAAAGTTCAGAGCTAGTAAGGGAAGCCTATTCATCGAATGGGTGTAATCGAATCAAGGCGCGATCCTGGTTGGAGTTCGAAGGGAGATTGATCGGAGTATTCGGATGCTCCATGGCGGAGTTCAGCAGTTGGTTCGGCTGGGTCCAGCGGACTCGGAGGAAAGAGGATGATCCAAGTCAGATAGTAGACGAGTGAAGAGAAGGCACCGAATTGAAGCAAAAGCTAGAAACACCGGTTGATTCTTTGAGATCAAAAGAACAGACGAGGGGAGACGGGCCGTCAAGTTGAAGCAAAGAAAACCCGAAACCAGAACTGACCCCAAGAAATATTGGTGGTTGGTCTTGAGTTCGAAAGCTGAGTTCGAAAACAGGCAAGTGGAGACGGACCGTGAAGTGGAAGCAAACGAAATCCGAGAGCAGAACTGACCTCAAGAAGATTTGAAATATTGGCGGTTGGTCTTGAGTTCCAAAACAGGCAAGCGGAGACGGATCATGAAGTTGAAGCAAGTGAAATCTGGGAGCAGAACTGACGCCAAGAGTTCCAAAACAGGCGAGCGGAGATGGACCGTGAAGTTGAAGCAAGTGAAATCCGGGAGCAGAACTGACGCCGAGAAGAGTTGAAATATTGGCGGTTCTTCTTGAGTTCGAAAGCTGCTGCAATGCTGGGTGATTTCCGGGGAGCCAGTAGGAGTGAACACCTCGAGTGGACGACGCATGCGCCCAGTGTTGCGGCCTGTAAACAATGACTTTGAAGCAGAGCATGGTGTGCGGGAATAATCAATGAAATAACACGGACGGTTGCGGGAAGCTGTCCTGACTTCGTTTCCGACATGGGATGAAAAATGGGAAGAATTAATGGCAGGACATTTAAGCGGCGCGGCTGGAAGAGAATGGCTCGATGGAGGTTCAAATGCCAATGTGGCTCGATAGAGATTCGCGTTACGCCAACCAAAATGCTGGGCAAAGTCTTGGGACAAACACGTGGAAATGCCGTGGAATGGCTGGGCAAGGGCATCAGACGAACCAGTGGAAATACTGGGCGAACGTATCGGACAAGGTCATGGAAATGCTGGGCGAAGGCATCAGACGAACCCATCGAAATGCTATCAAAATGCTGGGCGAAGGCATCGGACGAACCCGTGGAAATGCTGGGCGAAGGCATCAGACGAACCCATGGAAATATTGGGTGAACGTATCGGACAAAGCCATCGAAGTGCTGGGCGAAGGCATCGGACCAACCCATCGAAATGCTGGGTGAAGGCATCGGACGAACCCGTGGAAATGCTGGGTGAAGGCACCGGATGAACCCGTGGAAATGCTGGGCGAAGGCACCAGACCAACCCGTGGAAATACTGGGCGAACGTATCGGACAAACCCACGGAAATGCTGGGTGAAGGCATCGGACTGACCCATCGAAATGCTGGGCGAAGGCATCGGACTGACCCACCGAAATGCTGGGCGAAGGCATCGGACTAACCCATCGAAATGCTGGGATAGAACATCGGACGAACCCGTGGAAATGCTGGGTGAAGGCCTCGGACAAACCCATCGGGGGTAAAACAGCACAGGAATGAATAGGTAGGAGATAGAGCTGAGGAAACTGGGGTCTAGGGCTTGGAAAGGTTATAGGCAATTGGGGAAAGTCTCTTGAATCTGCCTCTGTTGTTGACCGCCGTATGAATGGATGGATGTTCGAAGGACAGTTGAGATAGGGGTTCAGTGACCAGTGGTACGAGAAAACGGGCCAGAAAGTTGCTTGAACAAGAGTAGACAAGTTGTTTCAGGAGTGCGGAGGAGTGGTTGTGTTCGGGTAAATGGACAAGAACATATCTACGTCGCTAGAGATAGGAGTCGCACGGAAGGGCCCATTAAAAGTAGACGGTATCTCGAGCTAGAGGTTTGGAAGTGGCGACATTCGAAGCTTGAATAGAAGTAGAAGGGATTTGAGGACATCTTGAAGGTAGACCGGGGCAGACATGAAGGGGAGAGGGAAGAGGGATTTGATCGACGTCGTCTGCTGATGCACAAACCCTGTTCTGTCGATCACTCGTACCTCGTTAACAACAGAACGTCAATTTGTGCATTGCGCTCCTTCTCTGACCCGAGTGGCGGCCGCGAGGCCCAGAATCCAGATAGATTAGAAATCGGGTGAGAGCCCAGCGGGCTCCCCGACTCAATGTGGGGGCAGTAGCATTCCAAATTTTCGTGCGACAATGAAAAAACTTTGCATTCTGACCCCCCTTTTGTTTGTTAAAAGAACGAGATTTTGATTGCATCAAAAATACTCGTAAAAATAAAATCTTTGAGTCCTTGAAGTGGTTCATCCCACAGCTCTTGTCGACCTAGCGGAGTGTCGTGGTGGCGAGAGGAGAGAGGTCCGATCGCCCCATCACTCCGCTGTCACAAGAAATTGCACCGCTTCGGCAAGCTCATCGGTGCGCCCATCTTGCTCTTTGCTCTGTTCCCTCACAATGGAAGAGAGACAGCCGTATATATTTTGGGCTGTGGGGGCCAGCAGTAGTCTCATCTGCCACCGCTGGCTTCCAGGTCGCAGGGCGATGGGGATGCGCGAGAATGAACCCAAAAAAGCGCCGCCCAGACAAGGGCAGACCCAGGAGCCCATGGCTAACCCACAAGCAACAGGTGGCGTCAATGCTTGTCCTCAGAATATGCAGGACACGAACCCGTCGCAAGAAGAATGGGGCCTACAGAGTGCGTATCCGGGTATTGGGAGTACCGGGAGTGATCGTGATATTTGCGGTCCGCACGTTTTGTTGAATTGAACTTGAGGGATCTTCGGTAAGTGAAGCACATCAATGTGCAGCGTTGTGCATCCATCGAGACCCAGGATGGGTTGGATGTGAATTAAAATGTACGCAACTTGCTGTTGCAGTGTCTGTGAATATAGTCCAGAATCCGGGAACCTCGGTGTCTGCGCCAGCGACCGGGAGTTAGAGTCGTCTTTTTTGACGTTACTGAGGATGTGAGGAACGAGGATTCAGCGTAGAGTTTATACTACGTTATGCATGTAATATGTGACACTAAGTGTCGATCGATGTTGAGGAACCAGTGACAAGTAAATATTTCTTGACGTCAATGAGGTTGGAAACCGAGAGTTACCCAGTTGATGTGGTTGATAAGTTGAAACATGAGAGGCCAAGACGAATGGCATACTCTAAATTCACGTTTGAGCAGGCTCAGAAGGTGAAGGCGGTACTAAGGGTAGTACCCGGGAGTGGTTTCCCGGAGGCATATGACTAGAAGTGGCAGCACGTCTATTTATGCCGTGCACGGCGTGAGGCGGTAATATCAGTTTGAGAAAGTTTGGCGCATGGTAAATGCTCCCTTGGACAGGATACGAGTTCAATAATCTCGAAGTAGTGTTGATGGCTGAACTCCCGGGATTTCGGGAAAAGGGAGTTGGTGTGGCACCAGGGAGTTGGTGTGGTTTAAGATAGGGATTGCAGAACGGGATGGTATCACGAATTCTAGGCCGCATTTGTTATACACAGCGCACAATGCGTCAATACGTGAACATGTTGGAGCAATCGGGAGGTCGTTATGAGGTTTCGAGTTGGCCTGAAGGGCGGGTTACACTTATAAGTCAGCTAGATCCTGAATTTACGGTGCTTGCTGTTAGTGTGCGCAGTTGTATCCGCGCTTTAAGTGGGAATGACGGGCAGGGTACGGCCCTTCCAACAGTCTTGTCAGCAGAGGTGTGTCATGGCGATATCCGCGACTGTATCTGAGCTGGATGAACGGCAGGGTATGCCCCTCCAGGTTAGTTTCCAATCTTGTAGGTGCACGCGCTTGTAATCACGATGCGGGGCTGTATTCAGGTCCTCGGTCGTATATCGATGTCTAACTGGGTGGGCGCAACTGTTTGGAGTTGGGGTCTGGTCCGGGGTGTGGGTGGCGCCTTCGCCGGCTCCAGGGCGCAGGGCCGATGGGGTGTCGAAGATGAACCCAAATGAGCAGCCCAGACGAGGCACACCATCGGCTAACCCACAAAGAAAGGCAGCGAGATTACATACTAGTATTTATATTTGCAGCATGAAGAGGCGCGAGATCATCAAGTGATCGCCAATATTTAAGAAATGCGCTGGATGACCAACGCCCCATACTTCTGACAACGTCTGGAGCCACTCCAGCTAGCAAAAGCTCTGTAGTTCCACCAATTCTGAAGCTGTGGCCCGTGATGCGAGGGTATCCCGCTGCTACCCAGATTTCGTTGCATCGTTGCAGAAATTTCGGTTTCGTGAGAAATTTGGGGCCGGCAGCGGTGTTGAACGTGAATAGTGGGGCCGCCCCGTCGCATTTATTTACCAATAAGTGCATGTCCAGGGCAGTCTTCGGATCCAGAGGCGATACCTGTTGGACTAGAACAACGTCCTCTCCCTTCTTTTGAGTTTTTGTCCGTGGGAGTCGGAGTTTGGAAGCTCGTGCGTTTCGGGATGACCGAGAATAATGATGCCGTGTTGGGAGGTACTTCGAGGCTGTCAATGCTAGAGATGTTGGTAGGAGCTCCCCGAGGCGACATTGTCCCCAGAATGCCACGCAGGCGGCCGCAAAGACTGCCACATCTCGCGGATCCGTGAAGTTCAACCCATTGTATAACGTCCGCAACATGGCAGCGTTGATTGGTGGGCGCGGGGGGCGTTTACTGGAATCTGGTGCTAGGTTCTCGACACCGGCGAGCACGTAGTGGAGTCGTGCTCCGCCCAACCATTCGGCATTCTGCGCGGCGTGCCAAGCCTTTAGAGCAGAAATGTTGTTCCGCGCGGTTGATCCGGCTTGAACACCGGCGCCCGACGCTGCGAATGCGCAGAGTACAAATTCGTCTGCTGGGAGTTGTAGTCGCTGAGGGACTCCTTGGCCTGTACAGAATCCCAGAAAGCGGTCTACGACGGAGCCGTAGTTGGTTAAAGTGCTATCCGCCCACCCGTGCTGGAGGGCGTAATTTACGGTGTTGATGGCCGTGTTGGAAAGACGGGTGTCGCCGATGTTGGACGGGAGATGGGAACGGCCGTTGAAGGCATCAAAGAGGCGTGGTATTGGAAATGACTGCTGTGCTTGCCGAGCAGAAGTTTTCCGTGGTGGTGCTGGATGCCGTTTATGTGATGGACGGGAAGGTGGGGAGACTGGCTCCGCAATTGTCGATGTGGAATGTCCCGAACACGTAACTTTTATTTGGAAGTGTGAGGGTATGTTGGAGGATGAAAGCGAAGTAAATTGACTGGGCTGGAGTCGGGGATGGTGAGTGCGCATGGCAAGAGCAATATGTTATTTGATGTTGAAACATTGATCGTCGTTCTGGTACTTGAATTGAAATATAAATTTGTCTGATACGAGCTCGTGCTAGGGAGGTACTAGATAATAAGGGACTTGAGACAGTATGGTATCTTGAAAGAAGTTGCCGCCCGAGGTAAACCCGGCGCAGGCAGTCCTCGGGAAGGCTTGTCTGCTAAATTGAGTAAGGAAGGGACGTAGATTGTGGTAATCCAGATCGAGTTGGTCCGCATTAGCGCTACAATTCTGCGCAGAACACGATTCTGCTCGGGATTTCGTGATTTGCCCGCGGCCAAGGCACCGATAACCCCTTCGTTGTCTGAACGGACTTGAAAGTGGGTACCGGTGTGACCTCTGTGAATCGCATAGCGAAGGCCGAATTCGATCGCTACCATTTCAGCCCACCCGATCCCGCGTCTGTCGGCATGCCAGCCTGACAGCAATTTCCATCGCTGCCAGACGCCATCGAAAACAATGCCGACTCCCCATGATGTTGACGCGTCGACCCAGAACTCGATGGGGGAAAGCGATGGCGGTTTAGTGAGTTGTGAGCCGCAAAATGGTTTCGAGAGCTCCTCTCGCCACCACTGGATATCTGCAAGTAGAGTGGGGTTGGGAGTACGACGAGAAAATGGCGAGGAGTCGTGTGGAAAAGAGGAAGTGAACTTTGAGATGGCTGGGAGCTGTGTTCGACCATCAGGCACGGCGAGAGAGCAGTGGACTAGAGTTCCGAGGATGGATTCGGCGTCGTTACACGTGAACGTCGCCCCGTGTACCCAGGGTTCGAGTTTCTCCAAATACCGTAATTTTTTCTTCTCGGGAATCTCGATAGTTTTGTGCGCAAGGTCCCAGAGAAATCCGATGTAGAGGAAGGATGTCGCGAAGGGACGAGTTTTCGAGAGCTTCCACGGCCAGCCTAGTTTTTCGGCGAGGACGTAGATGTCTGAAAGGTCGTAGGTGAAGGTGGGGGGGTTATCTGATACGCGGTAACGGAGGAACAGGAAATCATCGACCCATTTTTTGAGCGGTCCGATGTCGTTCGCGAGGTATAGGGCTGATATCGCGTCAGCCAATCGCCCAAAGACACCACCGGAGCTAGAGCACCCAAAAGCATCAGGAAAAACCTCCCCCGTAATTTTTTGCAATTGTTGCACAAATCTTTTTGGGGAAACAAACTTTTTGAAAACTTTTGCAATTTTTGGCAACCTGTGTAAGTGGGCAAGATAATTTCAGTTACTTTCCCGGAACTCTTGGGTTATTTTCGGATACAAAGTATACCCAACTCAATTTTGAGTTGGGAGTGCTGCATCGTTGTTTTGCAGTAATTTTGAAAATCTTCATTTATCGGTGGGAAATTGTGTCTAAGAGGCTGTTTCGGTACCAAAATACGGTGTTCCAGTGACTGGGCACGGCCAGGAAGTTCCAGGTCCGAATTTGCACGGTTCTAGTATGTACTTTATTTCTTGCGACAATCGTGTTGGTGTAAATCTGACAAGGTTAACCGACACCCACCCTAAAGTCCGGCCGTCGCATCATTACGTTGATGCCACGGACTTAAGTCACCGACATGAGCGTGAGATGGTTCCTTTCAATCCTGTCACAACAAAGCCAAACATCTTTCTTCCTTTCCCCCCATCTTCGCACTCTTTCACCTTGTCCTTTTTTCCCTCAGCATCTTCCTCTAACGACTCAGAGTGTTCCTGTTTGTTCTCTTACACTCCTCCGCCCCTCCCCTGCTTCCCCATGAGTCCTGATTCAGTCAGACTCAGATGGTCAGTCTTTCCCCCATGCACGGCGCAACGTGCACAATGCTGTGCGTATCCACGGTCTTTCATCCTCCTTCTGATATGAATCTAGATTCTCCTTGCCAATAGTATCCACTCCTCGGGCTTCATCATGGAAGGACCTGGGTCTAATGGGGGATTCATGTGAGTGCCCGTCTCCGGTCTCGCGCTAGCTGATGCTCATTGTCTTTCATGCCTCTCTTTTACCATCCTCTTACAGTGCCTAACCCCTCTCCTCTTCCCCAATCTCAGCTCCGCGCTACATCAATGTCATTGCCATCTCTCCGCTGTGACGTCTCATGACGTCCATTTCCGTGTGTAGGTATGAATTTGCATTCTTGAAGTTTATTGAATGCTCATCACAAGAGTACAGTCTGCAAGTTCCACCGCCACATCTCCACTCCCCATCAAGAATGATACCGATAGCCGTTGGCTACAGGTATGCTCCATTTACCGCTTGCCTCCATTGTTTTTCCGCTGCTCCAATTCTGTTCATGAATGTTATTTGTTTGGTGCACCCTCAAGCTTCATATGCATCTTCCTCCCTGGTTGTTCACAAGGTGCGTAGTTTGTTTTGTATATCCTGTATCTGGCTGATCTTTCTTCTAGTTTGCGCTAAACTCAAACACGCTTTTCCCACGCCCAGATCAAGCCCAAATGGTGAGATATCTGTGCTCCTCTAATTTTTTATCTCGCTAACCATATTTTGTTCAGCAAGTTTCGTTTGGTGGGATGGGTAGGCATCGTAGAGAGTATAGGGCGGGTCATAGTCAGTTCCATGATGTAGATTAGATTTTCCTGTACTAGATTGAGTTGGCAATTCAAACTTGTTTTCCCACTATATTCTGTGTTTCAAAGCATGTTTCTGCACCAGCAACCAAGAGAAATTGAAATGGGAATTGAGCTGAAGTGCGTGAACTTCTCGACAACTGTTCTGCAACTTTTCTGCAATTATTTTGGGCGAGAAGGTATTTTGACGAAATTTCTGTCACTCAAAAAGCCAAACAATTTTCTACAATTTTCTGCAAGAATAGCAGAAAATTACAGGGGGTGGGTTCCCTGATGAGGCGCGACATGATCAATGTAGTACTTGTCCAACCATTGGATAATGAAAAACGGCTGTTGTGATGGATGTATGGGGCACCGTCGGTAGGCAGCATCAACGTCCAAGGTTGCAGCCTCTGTTCCTGGTGGGGCGTCGATTACGAGAAGGACCACTTCGGAAAATGTACCCCATTCACATTGGAAGTCGTCGATATCTATTTCAGAATTAATGGATGGACAGGAGGGGTCGTAACGAGGGAAAGAGAAATCCTGGACGATTCTATGCTCTCCAGGCTCTCCTGCCTTCGGGACAGTACCCAAGGGGGAGGTGCGGAAAGGGCCGATAATTAGTTGGAGTCGAGAGCGTGAGAACGGACCCGTGTATCGTCCGCCCGCGCGTTCTTTATTAATGTAGGATTCGATGACGGTGGGGTGCGCTAGTGAGGAAGAATGATTGGGCGGTGTACGTGTTTCGACAATGGAGGAATGAATGCCCATATGGAACCCTTCTCGAAGGCCCACAGGTACGTCAGAAAAGGAATTGTAAAGATTAGACGCGCGCAGCGCAGACTCCCACTCGTCCGGCAAGAGGGGGGTGATAATGGGCAGGAAGCTAGACGCTGGTGCAGTCCTGTGCAGAGTGGCGACCGCTCTTGTCACCACAGATAGAGCACCAGTGGTGCCCCTTCTGGCAGTCAGGACCGCCGCCGGGGCAACCGGAGAATCCGTTAAACGAGAAGCAGTACGAGTTCCCGTTCTTGTCCTGACGAGTTTTGGGGGAGAGGAGGGTAGGCTTTCCGTTAGTGAGACGGTCTGCCGTACAGTTGCGCGATTTATGAAAGTCCTCGTTGGAGGCGCAGACGAAGCATCGAAACTTCTGTTTCGGCCGAAAGGAATCGTTGCCCTCGCGAGTGAATTGTTTGGCCCCCTTGTACGGCTGGTAGCGCCCCGAGTTCGAACTCTGGTCGCGTTCCGAATCGCCATTGGCACGGCCGGAGCGACTGCCTTCTTGTGTTCGTTGCGGAGGATTACCACGGCGCGTTTAGCGATATGAGTAGGTTCGAGCTCGTCCCAGATTTCGTCCTGGAAAACTGCAGGGTCGAGGGAAGTGTTGAGAGCGCGGCGGCGGACAGTGGAGTCGTATTCGAGACAGAGGGGCCACCTCTGAGCGCGATTCGGGCGATGAAGAATGGAATTGAAGTGCACGACCCACAATTCGTGCTCCTCGGGGACGTAGGTCTGGATTAACTCGAGGAGACGTCCCCAAGCCTGGAACCACTCGTCGAAAGACAGAGCTAATTCGGAGTCCACCGATAATTCCCGGGCCGTAGAGACCACGGCCCCGGACGTGCTATCGACCAGGAAGATGTCGTTGAGCTCTTTGGCGGCGGCTGTATTCGCGAATGCGCAGAACTTGTCGGTAAGGAAGTTGAGAGGAACGTGGGAATCCCATCCCCGGGGACCGCTGAACTTTTTGCGAATGGCATCGGGGACTAGGAATCCGGCGCTCGAGGCCTTGAGGCCTGGAGTGCGTGCGGGTCGCTTACGACCTGTGCTCGATGCGGGTGCACGAAGGCTCTCGGTAGTATTGGCGTTCGTGACAGTGTCAGATCCTGTAAGCGTGAAAATGTTAATAATTGAACATGAAGTCGTGAACGAGAATATCGGGAGGTTCGAAGGGTGAATTGTGAAGCGTAAAGTCATGGAAACGTGGATATTGGATAAACACGAGCCGTGAAGCCGTGGATCCTTAAACATTAAACGTGAAGTAAGGAATCGTGAAGTGGTGAATCGTGAATCGTGAACGTGAAGTTGAGAATCGTGAGTTGTGATCGCGAATTCGTGAATCGTGAACGTGAATTTGTGAATCGTGAGTCGTGATCGTGAATTCGTGAATTATGAACGTGAATTCGTGAATCGTGAATGTAGTTCGTGAACGTGAATCGTGAAGTCGTGAATCGTGAACGTAAATCGTGAACGTGAATCGTAAAGTCGTGAACGTGAATCGTGAAGTCGTGAACGTGGAATTGTGAAGTCGTGAGCGTGAAATCGTGAAACGTGAAGTTATGAAACGTGAAATTGCACGTCGTGAGGTCATGAATCGTGAAATCGTGAATCGTGAATCGTGAAGGGATGGCGGCGTGAATTGTGAATCGTGAAATTTGGTAAATGGTCGAATATAAAAGGCCGACGGTTCGGTGGGAAGGGATGGAATAAAGGAATCAGTCAATGAAAGACAGGGGTCACTCACCAAAGTTTTGGAATAGCAAAGTGATGGCCTTGGCGAGAGACTCGGGGGGCAGATGCTTGAGTAGCGCAATCTGAGCTTCGCGCTCGGCCTCTGGCCCGGTAGGCGCCGGCTGCTGCACAGTGTCGTCCTCCTTGTCTGAGGCTTCAGAGGAGGAGTCCGATGAATCTGAGACAGGGGTGACTGGGCGGGCTATCCCACCCCAGGGGGCAGGGCTGGGTGAAGCAGAGCGTGCAGCGTAGGCGGCTCGCTGATTTTGTCGGAACAGAGGAGCGTAGCGGGGGTTGTCCATATAGTGCTCGTTAGCGTCAATATGGTCCTTGATGCGTTTGCGAAGGGTCGCGACGTTGCCAGTGCCAACAAGATCAAAGGTATTGGCAGCCAAACGGAGTTGCGGTTTCAAGAGCTGGGATACTGTTTTATCGAAGTAAACCATGGTAGGATGAGATGCGATATGCGAAATAGAGGGTTCTCTTGAGGATGTTCGGAGTGTCGGTGGTGGTGGTTCGAAAGGAGAGAAGGCGCACCGCCACCTGTCACTCCTCTCACAAGTCAACGGATCGACTCGGCATGCTTGTCTATCCTCCCATCTGCCTTGTTCAGGGGATCAAATCGAGCCCACACGTGTTAGTGCAAATTTTCCTATTGGCAAAATTATCGCAGTTCAAGTGACAGGCACGGGCCCACAAGACAAACGAATCAAGGAGAATCCCGTGAGAATGCTGAAAAATGCAGGAAGTCATTTTAAATTGAGAGGTTTGGAGCAAAAATTGACGGTTGGAGAAGATCCAAGTTGACGCTTATTAAGAAGAGGACCCAGACGTTGGATGACCAGAATGGAGAGATTAATCCAGGGGATTGGAAGAACCGGCGGTTGACCGGCGGCGTATGTGACGGTATGTCGTGGCAAAGAGGAGCAGGAGATGTGCGCGAGTTAACATCATGGTAAGATCCTTTATAACACCGCCGCTTCCTCTCCTTCACACCACCGTGCGCGTTCGCGCTAACACGCTCGTCTGGTTCGTCAATTAGCAGCTCCACCGTCGCCACCCGATTCATTCGACCGCCTGGAACGACGTCCGCGGCCACTCCAACACCTCGATCTTCCTAAAGCCTGGGGTGCAAAATCATTCAAGTTTCACTGACGTTCTGTTGACCTCGAGTACTCTTTTGCGGAAGAGTGGCGATCGGTACAACGGAGTGCAGAACAACGAAAGATGCACATTCAAGAACTCAACGATGTGTGGTAACTATATACTGGGAGTCGGATCGCCACAATTGTAATATTCTACATGCCCCCTTTTAAAGACTCGACAAGAGCCAACTCTGAGTCAAACTGCCGCTGCACCCGTTGATCACAAGAGAGTTTCCCGTCTGATCCAAGCAAAAGCCCGTGTCCGTAGTGCTGCCGACCCGACTGTTGAGAGCCGTCACCACCAAAGGCAGTTTGCTTTGGGTGATCGTCTGCGAAGCATCGAACAGTGTCCCGCTAAACGCAGCGCCGTTGGTCTGGAGACAGGGTTCGATGGTGACCGCCAGACCATTGAAAGGCGGGGCGGTAAGTTCGGCGAAGCACAAGCTGTTGCCCACGTTCTGGAACTGGACGACATTGCCGGTCACCGAGTTGACGGACCAGAGTTGGGAGAGGAGGTTGTTGCAGGGGGCGAGGATCGTGGGACTCGTGAGAGAGGTCCCGGTCGCCGTGATGCAGAGGCTGGAGTTTACGAGAGGGCAGAGGCGGGAGTTTAAGAGAGGTTGGATGATGACGTTTGCGATTGCCGCATCCGGGTCTGGACTCGCACGAGGGGCAACGGCGGAGGCGCCGACGGCGGTGAAGAGCCTAGTAGCAAGGACTACCAGCGACACGAATTTCATCTGCAAATTTGCTCGAACGCTGTATAACACACATCGAGGGAGTACTTTACCTTTATCGCTAAGTTCTGAGTGATTGAGGTGGACACAGGAGTGTTAATCTCAATCTGAGGGTAAGTAACCTTGCACCTTACCCTTATATAGTTGAATTCCAATATTATTTACAACATTTCTTCAACTCGGCATTATGCCGTCTCGAGCAAGCCGTCGAGTGACATAAGTATCCGCACACCGCGGGGGATTTTACCCTGGGTTCGGTCACTTCCGTCGCCGGAGAAGGACTATACGTGGGCTTCTCCGCGGAAGGCGGCTGAATGCCGGCCCCCGCAAAAATAAATTTGGAACTGGTCACGGCTGAGCATGCGAGTCAACTTCATTTGAACCCCTCGAAAACCGAAAGCCTCCGCCGTCCGGGGCGCGCGCAGAGATTGGAATCGAGGGAAATGAGTGAGCGGTGAGCAGTGAAGGAAGGGAGGGTACGACGAGTATTTGTGAAACTGGACGGGGTCTGGGACTCGATAGCAGAGACGTGCGCGCGCCGCATGAAAAAGATAGAGAGAGGGTGAACTGGCGGCCGGACGCGGATGCGGAGATCGAAAGAAAAGTCGCCGTAGATAGAGATAGGTTGCAGGCAAAGAGCCGCCGCCGCCGCGAAAGAGAGTGTGCACAACGCGGGCGCGGGTGGGCGGATTCCAAAAGTAAGGTTGATTGTGCAGACAGCTGAGAGCCAAGATCGTAGAATTCCTTCGTTGTGTTCATTTCGCCTAAATACCCCGAGTCGAGTGCAGTCGAAGTCGACGTCGGGAGAAGTCGAAGGCGAAGTCAGAATTTAGGCGCGGTGAGGATGAGGAATTGAGAGAAAAGGAGAAGGAAGAAAGACGGACGGACGGCGCGAGGCGGGCGGCGGGCGGTCAAGATCTAAGTTGCATTGCACGAGGGGACGACGAGGACACAGAAAGAAGGTCAAGGGGCACCGGAATAATGATCAATGGGACCCCGCCCCGGTCGTCCATGGCCAGGAATCGGTGGTGTGAGAAGTACTGGTGAACAGCGAGGGAGCGGCGAGCAGCAGGCAAGCACAAGCACATAAAAGACTCGGAGGGGGGCGGAGGCGGAACCAGGAGGCAAACAAGGGTTGGACTGGTCACCGCCAATTACAAAGAGTGAGAGCTCCAAAGTCGATTAAAGTTGGGACCACGGAGAAAGCAAGAAAAGGGAGATTGCACGAGGATAGGATGGGATGGATGGATGTACAATTAAGTATTCGTTGGTTGGTTCGTTTCACCTTCATACACACCGTCAGCCTCACCCACGAATGTAGATCTAGTGAAAAAAATGAAACGCGCACGCACCTCCTTATTCACCGCACCTCCCCAGCAGTTGCACTACCTTTCTCGCTCGTAGATGCCGCGGCGCCGCCACGGAGGCGGAGCATCGTGCGTGGTGGGTTATAATGCGGTTAACAAGGAGAATTGGATGACGAGGTGGTGGTTCGGAGGGCGGTGGGAAGGAAAAGCGGGATGGGAAAATAGAAGCCACACAGAATAGTTAGGACGTAAGGGCGCCGTGGGAATTAATCACGTGCCTCACTGTTGCGTTGAATCTTGGGTGAAAACGAGTTGGAGCATGCGCTCACGGGTTAGAAGAAAAGGAGAGTAACTCCCGTGCGGTAAAAACGGTACTTTTCTTCTACGCAACATACTTGTCGAATCAGGCCTACCGGGGTGAGTTCCAAGTGAGTTCACTCGGCAATTTCACCACTGGGTTATTATTTGACTGTGAGAAACCCCTCGCTCCCACGGTTCATCGGAGTCGTCTGATTCTTTCCTCCATTCCTGTTCCTGAATTAATTCCTTTTCTCTCTAGTCTACATTCTTCATCCTTGATCTACATTCTCAACTTATTGTTCATCACTGATTTCCAATTCCCTTGTTTCTATTGTTACAATTCATGCTAACCTTTTACGACCATTCTCCTTAAGATCATGTTTCAGATTTCCAACTTGTATAAATACCGCCCATGTTTCTGTAGCTCTCTGTAGATCAACTTTGTCAGTAGTTGAGAATCTACTTCTGTTCCTCTCGGAATCCTCGCTCTGTTCGTCATTCGACTCACCGCTCGGTGCCAGAATACATCCTCCCGGTCTTCATCCGGATTTCCGATTAAGGTTCTCACATTGACCGTTAACCTCAAGGCTCGTGCCTCCATCCACGAATTTAAATTTCAGTTGAGCTTGAGAACAACTCGGTTATGGATATGGACGCTGCTGTTGCGGGCATTTCCAGGCGAAATGCAAAACTGGTTCGGGTTTGACTCTCGACGGATAGGTGGGAAGGCGATGCGTTGTGGATGAATTCTTGTGCTATCAAAGTAAGCTCACGCTGTCGTTTTTAAATGCGATTTTCCCCTTGTGCGCAGAGCCTAGCCGACTTGAATCACCCGGCAAAGTGAACCCTGAACAACTTCTATGCGCTGGCAGTCACTGCATCACCAAAAGTGGGAGATCTCGCTGATCGCCGGTGATGGGTACAATGCTGATGATTGATTGCCACCGGATCACCTACCCTTGCGTTGCCTTTGCAAGGGCAAGAAAAAGCGTGGCGAACAATTCCAAAAGTAAGGTAAGAGTTATGAAGAGTTTATAAGGTTCAGAGCAGGTTTGTCTCCCTTCTGCATGCCTTTGTGGAAGTGCGGGGGAGAAAAGGATATTATAGCCTTGTGAAGCAAGTATCTAGCTAAGTTATTGTAACTGTAATACTCCATATCCGACCCCACCCTTGATATTCCCCGAACGAAAGCAAGAGCCGGAAATTCCACTGCGCGCGGGCGTACCGTCTTTTTATCTAATCAGGATCCGGAAACATCAGCATTCGGGATCTCAATGTTCGGAGTTCCTTAGATGGAATCACTTATGACCCAAGCTTCAAGCGTTCAAGTTGCGTTCAAGTGTGGGAATTAAAGCATATGGCGCTGTTGAACACCACAAGGCTTTTGGAGATTTGCCGTGGATTTTAACAAAAAGGTACGCCTTGAAACTTGACAATTTACATGACTGACGGACTAAAGCGGACGACGCTGAAAGCCGCACGATTGCGACTTTACCGTTGGTTCACCCAACTTACGCAAGTACCGCCGTCCTTGGCGGAATCTATTCTTGTCGTCCTGAGTCGAATTCTTGTCGTCCTGGGTAGAAAATCTCGTTTGCTCAAACTTGGGAGTTAACCAGGCCGCCGACGAACCCAACCTGCAAATCAAAGCCAAGAATTATGCGTTCTGAAAAGTACAAGGATCGTTCTACCCCTGACTTTCATACGCATTGCTTTTATGCTTCGGTGTGAAGGACCACGTTTCGGGCGCACGTCCCAAGAACATCTCCGAGATGCGGACCCAATCCCTGCTGTCTCCACTCGCTAACAGTGTTTCTAGATATATTCCAGTCAGTAACTTGGACGGGAAGGAACGAGGACCGCCGACCAAGCTCGTCCCGTCCACGGAAGGCCGGGGCGCGGTCGTTGATACGCCCGGGGAGGCGCTCCAGTAGGCCGATGGGTACGTAGCGGTATTGGAATGAGAGTGCTTCGCAGAGATAGCGCCTTGTTGAGTTTACTCCCGCTGTATCCCTTCCAAAGTGCCTGAGCATTCATTTAGTCACCCAGCCAGCCCACATGAAAATTAAATTAAAAAATGACTCACGGCGTACTAGGCAAGATAGAATTATTAGGCAATGAGTTCCTCGAGTAGAGCTGAATTCACCCTCCGGATCCCCTCGAGCCGCTCGCGCGCGCTGATGTCCCATTCTCGGTGCTCCTTGATCTCCGTGAAGATCCAAGGCTTGATGAGCGTCCCACGAGCCGCCATTACACCGTCAACGCCGCTCTGCTCGACACAGGACCAGTAGCCTTGCGATGAGAAGCAATCGCCGCCGCCGAAGATTGGGATCCGAGGTACTATAGACTGGTTAGGCACAGCGGAGATTAGGAAAAGTGCAACCTACAGTCCTCGTCCGCCTCACGAGCACGAACAGCATCCACGCACTCCGTAATATAATCCCAGTCCGCGAGCTTCGTGTACCGCTGCTGGCGCGTCCGGCCGTGGAGCTACGTTCACATCAGTAACAGCACCCAGAAATAAGTTAAAGTACACACCGTGATACAAGATGCGTTGAACTCGGGTCCGAGACGCGGCATGAGTTTATGCGCATTATTCTTGCCATCTTTGATGCCCGTGCGCAGTTTGACGGTGACGGGGATCTCACCTAACGCGCGACTCATCCCAAATACGATATTACCCAGGCGATTTACGTTGTCGAGCACTGCATGTGGAATTTCAACACCACTTTACGAAAATAGGTGGACGATTTACGCGCTGATCCACTACCAGTCTTGAACACCAAGTCAATCTGAGGAAGGAAAGATAAATATTGGTACGTGGGGAGGGAAAGAATTACTGGACAACCACAATTGAGATCAACAAAGTCGATAGTGTCGCCGCACTCCTTTGCGAGAACCTCGGCGGTGGGGACTCTGCTTCCTGCGAGCTGCACGCCGAAAGTCTTCTCGGACGGGTGCCGCCGCACGAGGGACCATTCCTCCTTCGAGCCCCCGAGGAAGGAGTTCGCTAGGCCCACTGTTGAAGGAATTAAAACGGGAGATGACGTGGAACTTGGGCCTTACTTTCGCCGCAGGTGATGTCGGCGCCGTAAGAGACGCACAGGCGACGGAAGGGCTGGGTTTAAAATCAATAAATGAACGAGGATATGGAGAGACAGAGAATGGTTTACTAGATTTCCGACGGTAGTCACCGGCGCCAAGTCTGAACACCCGCATGTCAAGTAAACGGGGCTTTTCAGAAAGGTGACTTACATGTTTTCCCGGCCCAATCGGGACGCTTCTTCTCGCTGAATCGTATCCGTGCATCAGGAGCGTCAGCGGGCGCTGCCGCATTGCCAGTGCGCTTCTCGATTATCTCGTCGACGCTAGGCTTCGGCTGCGGTGGAGGAACTTCGACGGGACCTCGACCGGAATTTTAACAGCGTCCATATCTTGATCTTGGTCCGGTTCCGAAATTACGACGGTAACGGACTTGGGCTTTGATTTAGAGTTTACGGCGTCGAAGGCCTCGAGTTGTTTTTGGTACGCCGTTGCGATAGGGAGGAGGTACTGCCAGGGATTGTGAAGAGTCTTATAACAGGACTTGAATACTTAGAAACATACCTTTTTGGAACGTAGCATTTTCTGTGCGTCGTTTGTTATTGGATTGACCTTGCCGCCCAAGGCAGTATAGGCCATCTTTTCCTCGTCATTTACGAGTTCGGCCGCACTAGCGTCGGTATAGCGCACATGGCCGCCGAGATATCGACACCGGAAACCGAATCTGTCAATAGGATTAATAAAATACATAGATGCGGAGGATTAACACGAACCTGTAATCGCCCGTCTCAGCGAACACAAGACAAATCGTTTTCAATTTTGAGGCAGAAGGAGTGTCGACGTCTCCATTTACGTCCATTTCTTCTACCACTGGTACAGGTAGAAATTGCACCTCAGCCGGCTCGGGGAACCTGAGATCAGGGGGCTTCGACGCTAAATAACCGGCCAAATCGTGATTATTCCGACATCTGCGAACTTAGTGGAACTCAAGAATCTGTATAATAAGGCTTACTTGTCTCTAAAGTCGCATATTCCACCCGAGGCCACTCGGTAGCAAAGATCCACCTCGTCGCGCACCTTCCCGAATCTCCGACCCTTGTTCATTCCGGACTGCGCTTTTTTCTGCGCCTCGGTCCACTTCCCACGCGTTGGGCCAGTCGAGCGTGTATCCTCCTGCTGATCTCCCGGCTGGACGGCGGCACCTACATGGCCGATCGACCAGGCCCCGGGAAGCTCACGCCAAAGCTTGTCCGAAAATTTGGCTTTTTGAGGGCCAAATTTTGTAATTTCCTTGTCCGAGTTGTGGCTTTTTGAGGCCAAAATTTCACGACCCTTCTCCAGGATTTGGCTTTTTCAGGTGGGTTTTCAACTTTTTTTCGATCCAGCTCGGATCAAGTCGTCGGCATCTTGCCCCGGCATTATCGGCATCACAGCAAGACAAGTTCTGTCAGTCACACGCTGTGCTTCGAATTCTGAATGAAAACCATCATCTATATCGAGTCCCGTTCGAGGTATTCATCCATGGCGTCCGAATGTCTTATGCTGCTCTCTGCTTCTTTCTTGGGCCAGCAGTGATCTGTTCTGTTGTGGATTCAAGCCCCGTGGATCGTGGTTCACTGGCACGATACTACCAGTAATAAAGAACTCAAAAAATATCAAAGACTTTGTGCCCCTCCTCAGACCTCTTCAGACCTTCAGCAAAATTATGTTCCGCGCATCCTTAACATCAATTGTTTCGCTCGTTTTGAAAACACTCTTACCTAATCTTTTCTCCATCGTCGACGCGCTTATGGACAGGCTCTCCGAAACGGCAGGTATCTTGAAATCCGGGATATATGCGGCTCGGGGAATGCAACTGGCGGCTGACGACTTGAGATGCCTTGACCCGCAATTCAAGGCCCGGGTTCCTGGCACGATGATTAACGTTGTCAGTGCTTTGCTGCAAAGAGTCAGCGAGATGGATGGCACGGGGGACTTCGCAGTCTTTTCGACGTGGCTCAGTCCTCTGTTATCCAAAAAAGTCCAGCAAGGGACATTCTATGGCACAATCAAGGGGCACATAGACGACGCGGTACAAATTTTTATATGCCATTCCCATATGATAAGGACTCATGAATGATTGGTACCAGGGTGAAAGGGAAATGCTCTTAGCCAAAGCCCGATGGCTGTTCCCGCTGTATTGGGCGGCGGCTCGACACTGGCTTCTGGGATGGGTGGACCTTACCGCGAGGGAAATTCACATCTTCGACAGCATGCCTGAGTTGCAATCGTATATGTGGGCCGAACTTGTGAGTACGCTACTGCCTAAAGCCTTCCTTGTTTTGTTTAACATTCCCAGGCCATCGTGGAGGTCGCTGAAACGGTTTTCACTACCCTCGGGCGGCCGGACATGAATTTGGAACCCTGGCCAGTTATAAAGCACTCCCCGTCGGAGCTGCATCGTCAAATGGATGGACACTCATGTGGTTTTTTTCTTATTGACGGGATCCGTGTTATTGGGAACGGTTAAGATCTCTCCAGCATCACCCAGGATGGGATGTTGAGAGTTCGGCGTGATACGTTGGATTTAATTTACGAAAATCTTGGGTACGTCCTAGTTCTCAGCCAATAACGCAGGATTAATTGTTGCAGACTGCTGGCTCCGAAGCCCATCGCTCCCACCAAAGTTACCGCAGAAAGAACTCCAGATGCGGAGGATCCCATGGGCTCGACCGCCACGCAGGTGGCGGAAGATGTTGCAATGACCTCGGTGGAAGCAGCTCCAAATGCGGAGAATCCTGTCGTCTCGACTGCTACCTCCGTGGCGGAAGAAGGCCTGCCTCTGATTTCCGACTTTGGGGCAATCAATTCGTACGTTTGAATCTGTATCCACGGGATATAGCTGACTCTCTGCTCGTTATTAGGATAGATGTATCGGACACGCCCATCGCATCTAGGTAAATAATTCTTTCTCACACTGAGCAAATATCTTGATCCTTTTCTCGTATACCAGCTCCAAACGGAAGCTCGAAGACTCGCATAGCCAAGATTCGAAGCCCTCAAAGCCCGTGAAGATACCGAAAACCGCGAAAGGGAAAAGTAAAACTAAGGACCAGCGGAAGGAAATTCTCGAAAGCGATCCTGACACCTCCGTCGTCGAGCCCCACCGAGTTTTTTGTACGAAGTGTTCAGCTTATGTCAAGCTCGATAAAAAGCGGGAATTCAAGCTCGAGAACTGGATTCAACACCAAGAACGGTGCCCCGGGATTACCGGCCAAGTTGTAGTACGCGTCGCTGTTAAGAAGAAACATGTTGCGGTGAGCTTCTTCCCTCTGAGAAGATGACAGGTCTTACGATAATAAATGGCAGGCAGGGACGACCACAAAGTCAGAAAAGGTGTCGCAGATCGATTCGAAGTACGCTCTTAGCCGGATTGCGCGCGCAGTCGGTGCGCAGAAAGATGACACCAATCCCGAGAAGATGTCCCTTCAGGAGGCCGCGAACCTTACTCGTGTTCTTCAGGATCAGAATGCGACAATACAAGAGAGTAAGCCCGTCAAGTATCGCGAAATACGGTGGAAAGGTTTCGCCGGAGTTGTCCAACGCCTCGTAAATGCGGACGGTGAGTGCGGCTTCATCTCCGTGATAGATTTACTCAATAATTCCACCAGTTCTGCCAAACATTATTGCCAAGAACGTCCACCAACTGAACCCGCTGTCCGTGGGCCATATGACAATCATGTGGAACGGCACCCGATTTTACATCGGGCAAATCTTAGATGTGTACAAGAAAGGGGCGAATAGCCGTCACGGCTCTATACCCAGTCCCATATCCATCTCCGGTCGTTCATTTATATCTCTTCGGGCGTACTTACCATTGGGAACGGTCGGTTCTTCTTCCAGCATTCCGCAGCAATATATTGACTGGTTCTGTATTGTAGGGAGGGATTCCGGACGTGGACGAAGATCTTGAAGACTCCGGTGAATGTGAAGTCGCACCTTTATTTTCCTGCCACCATAAAAACCTCCCGCTTCGGATCCACACTCACGCCAAAGTCGACCATCTTCTTTTCAATCTCGGACCCGATATTTTTGAGAAAGCCGGCCCCGGAGTGCGCCACCGCTCGCTGAAGGACCACGCCGCACGGTGTTGGATATCGTTGACTCAGCCAGCGGTGTCAACCGAGGTTAAAAGCTTACAGTGAAGGTACCTAAACCATCCAAACGCTAGCTACGGTAGCTCCCCTCGCTGCGCCGTAGGCGCGGCCGAAAAATATAGGTTTTTTTTGACCCCCCACGTGACGACCCTTCTCCGAAAGTGGCTTTTTGAGGCGGTAGAAGATGAAAAAAAGTGGCTTTTTGAGGCCGATTTGGGCAAAATTTCCGGACAAGCTTTGGCGTGAGCTTCCCGGGGCCTGATCGACCCTTCCGCTGCATCGTCGTCCGGAACAGCGGTTGGCGATTTTACAGGGATCAGAAACCTTGGAGGATAAGTCTACTAGGTCTTCTGGTAGTATACTTGGGGAACTTACACGGCCTTGACCGGCGCCGTGCCCACTGGGAACATTTCGCGAAATCGATGGTTTTGCCAAGAAGCGCGTGGCTGTGACTCAGCGGCGCGACCCTGCCGAACAACACGTGATGTTTGATTTCGGCAATTTCGAGTTCTGGACCACCATGAACGTACCGTCCGTCTTCAATGCTATCGATGATTGGAAGTGGCCGACGAGCGGCGGGGCACAAAAAGGTTTCTGGACTGAAAAGAAGTTTGAGTGCCCGCCGTGGACAAAAATACTTGTTTTTTGTTGGTGCCCCCCGTTTTTGTTGATTTGCCCGAAGATCTTCGAAGATCCTCAAAGATCCTCGAGGATCTGGTATTTGAAAAAAAACTCTGTCGAGTTTTCTTCACTTTCTTTGAAGAAACACGAAGATTGACATTGTTTTTCCGCTCAATAGCCTTTTTTTGCCATCACACTGGTTGGGAGATTCAAATTTTTCACCTCAATTTACGGTGAAAAATGTTGTTTGTTTTTCAGACATTTTTCACCGAAAAAAAAGGTGAAAAATTTAAAACTTTTTCACCACTATTTCCAGTGGAATTCAAGGTGAAAAACTTGAAACAAAACTCATAATTTTTTACACCAACTATTCACCCAAAATTCAGCGGGTTTTTCAGACATTTTTCACCGAAAAAAGAGGTGAAAAATTTAAAACTTTTTCACCACTATTGCAAGTGGAATTCAAGGTGAAAAACTTGAAACAAAACTCATAATGTTTTACACCAACTATTCACCCAAATTTCAGTGGGATTTTTACACATTTTTTCACCGAGAAAAAGAGGTGAAAAATTTAAAACTTTTTTCACCACTATTTCCAGTGGAATTCAAGGTGAAAAACTTGAAACAAAATTTACAAGTTTTACACCAACTATTCACCCAAAATTCAGTGGAGTTTTACACATTTTTCAGTGAGAAACGAGGTGAAAAATTTAAAACTTTTTTCACCACTATTTCCAGTGTAATTTAAGGTGAAAAACTTGAAACAAAATTTATGAGTTTTACACCTCAAGATTCACCTCTATTGCCACCCGGAAATTGGGGTGGAAAATATAAAACTTTATTCACAACAATATTCAGCGGAAAAAGTGCTGAAAAATTCGTGAAAAAAGTGATAAAAAAAACAGTGAAAAATTTGAAACTGGGGTTCACATTTTTCACATATTTTTCACATATTTTTCACATTGTTTTCTACTGTAATTTTTCGTGAAAAATGTAATGAAATATACATGTTCTTTTTCACCCCATTTTACACCAAGAATACGACTGAAAAAGTTAAAACATTTTTCAGAGATTTTTGGAACTGAGGTGAAAAACTTGAAATATTTAAATTCAAGTTTTTCGGTGAAAAATGTGAATTTTTTTATTTCGAATTTCCACCTCGAAATTCACCAGTTTTTCAGGTGAAAATATTGGTGAAAAACTTGAAACCTGGTTGGCTGAAAATGTCACTTGCTTTTCTCTTCTCCAGTTTTCCCTTGAGTGTGTCGCATAGTTTGGGGTAGAGCAGCACATGTATGTTGGTGGTCAGCGGCTGTATGTTCCTTGTGACTACCTCTTCCAGTGGCTTTAGCTCTTCTGAATAGAAATGGTTTTAAACTGATTCAAAAGTACAAGATATAAGGAGACAAACTTGTAGATATGATGGGAGTGCGCATGTTTTGGAACTAATTAAATTTTGTTATTCGGTGAGCAAGCTTTCTGCTGGAGATCTGCAAAAGGTCAAATATGTTGGTGAAGGTGTCCCTGGGTTTGTAGGTATGGCGGTCACTTTGCACATTTATTATTCCGGGGTTTTTTTCCACTTTTCCACCTTTTTTTCGGGTCTTTAACTTTCCATACTTTTTTTTGGGTGTTTTCATTCTGCTATTCTTTTCTTCCCATGGACACAGATTAGTATTCATTCAATGTACTGGAATGACAACTTTATGAACAAGACGTAGGGAGGACAGTGGTTTTGAACGCTGCCCTATATTAGGGTTAATCACTCTTGATGGCCGAAGGTGATTGCGGTCGGTTGCATAATAAATGTGCAATGTGACCGCTATATGTAGGAACATAAGAACAACAATGGGATATTGGAAGAAAATTTGGCGGGCATGGTGGCAGAAAATCCGGTGCGGAATTGCCTCTTGTGCAGGCAAAACAATCTGAAGTGCCCAGTTTCGGTCATTTGGCTGGCAGATTTTCTACGGCGGGTCAGAGATTGCAAAGAGAGGCACTGCTGGGTCCGTGGGGAGCATAACAATGGGAGAAAATTCAGTGCGGAATTGCCTCTTGTGCAGGCAAAACAAGGTAAAGTGCACAGTTTTGGTCATTTGGCTGGCAGATGTTCTATGGCAGGTCAGATATTGCAGAGAGAGGCACTGCTGGGTCCATGGGCAGCGTAGCAATGCGGGTGGTATGTTGGCAAAAAGTTCGGTGCGGAATTGCCTCTTGCACAGGCAAAACAGTCTGAAGTGCCCAGTTTCAGGTATTTAGTTAGCGGATTTTCTGCTGCAGATCCGCAGCAGGTCAAATGTCATGGGGGAAGGTATCTGCAAGTCTGCGGGACAGATGCCAATGCGGGTGGTATGTTGGCAGAAAATTTGGTGTGGAATTGCCTCTTGTCCAGGCAAAACAATCTGAAGTGCCCAGTTTCGGGCATTTAGCTGGCAGATTTTCTACGGTAGGTCAGTACAGAAAGTTGAAAACCTGGAAGAAGGGTGAAAAGGTGAAAAGAAAAGGGCAGAATAGTAAATATGCAATGTGACCGCCATACTACTGCACATCTGCAGCAGAAAATTTGCCAGGACAAAAACAAAATCCGGCCACTTCGGATTGTTTGGCCGGACCCAGCGGGACCTCTGTCTGCAATAACTGACTTGCCGTGGAAAATCTGCCAGCCAAATGACCAAAACTGGGCACTTCAGACTGTTTTGCCTGCGGGAGAGGTATTTCCGTACCGAATTTTCGGAACGGTCCCTGGCGTGTGCCATGTTGGCAGAAAAATTGGTGCAGAACTGCAGCTTGCACGGGTAAAATAATCTCCTCATGCGGGAAAAACAAGCTAAAGTGCCCAGTTTTGGTCATTTGGACCGCGGATTTTCTACTGCGGATCAGATATCACGAAGCAAGGTCCTGATGGGTCCCTCGGGAGCGTAGCAATGCGCGTGCAATGTTGCCAGAAAATTCGGTGCGGAACTGCCCCTCACGCGAGCAAAATAATCTCCTCATGCGGAGATAATAAGCTAAAGTGCCCAGTTTTCGTAGCTTGGCCCACAGATTGTGTACTGCGGGTCAGATATCGCAAAGGGAGGCCCTGATGGGTCTTTGGGGAGCATAGCAATACACGTCCCATCTTGGCAGAAAACTGGCTGCAAAATTGTAGCTTGCACGGGTAAACCAATGTGAAGTGCCCACCTTCGGGTGTCTGGCCTGCGGGTTTTCTTCCGCCGGTCAGATATCGCAGAGGGAGGCCTTGATGGGTCCCTAGGGAGCATAGCAATGCGCATCCCATTTTGGCAGAAAACTCGCTGCAAAATTGTAGCTTGGGCGGGTAAACCAATGTGAAGTGCCCACTTTCATGTGTCTGACCCGCGGATTTTCTACCACTGGTCAGATATCGCAATGAAAGACACTGAGGGGTCCCTGGGGAGTGTAGCAATGGATGTGCCATCTTGGCAGAAAGATCGCTGAAGAATTGCAGCCTGCGCAGGCAAACCCACCTGAAGTGCCCACCTTCGGGTGTCTGGCCCACGGATTTTCTACTGCGAGTCAGATATCGCAATGAAGGAAACTGAAGGTCCCTGGGGAGCGTGGCAAGGTGTGTGCCATGTTGGCAGAAAATTTGGTGCAGAACTGTCCCTCACATGGGCAAAATAATCTGAAGTGCCCAGCTTCGGGTGTCTGGCCCGCAGATTTTCTACCGCTGGTCAGATATCGCAATGAAGGACACTGAAGGGTCCCTGGGGAGCGTAGAAATGTGGGTGCAATGTTGGCAGAAAATTCGGTGCGGAACTGCCCCTCACGTGGGCAAGATAATCTGAAGTGCCCACATTCGGGTGTCTGACCCGCGGATTTTCTACCGCCGGTCAGGTATTACAATGAAAGACACTGAAGGGTCCCTGGGGAGTGTGGAAAGGTGTGTGCAATGTTGGCAGAAAAATCGGTGCAGAATTGCACCTTGCACGGGTAAAATAATCTCCTCATGCGGGAAAAACACGCTAAAGTGCCCAGTTTTGGTCATTTGGCCCGCGGATTTTCTACTAGGGGTCAGATATCACGAAGCGAGGCTCTGATAGGTCCCTAGGGAGCGTAGCAATGTGCGTGCAATGTTGGCGGAAAACTCGGTACAGAACTGCCCCTCACACGGGCAAAATAACCTGAAGTGCCCACTTTCGTGTGTCTGGCCTGCAGATTTTCTACCGCTGGTCAGATATCGCAATGGAGAACACTGAAGGGTCCCTGGGGAGCGTAGCAATGCGTGTGCAATGTTGGCAGAAAATTCGGTGCGGAACTGCCCCTCACGCGGGGAAAATAATCTGAAGTGCCCGCTTTCGGGTGTCTGGCCTGCGGATTTTCTCCTGCGGGTCAAATATTGCGAAGCGAGGCCCAGATGGATCCCCGGGGAGCGTAGCAATGCGCATGCAATGTTGGCAGAAAATTCGGTGCAGAACTGCCCCTCACGCGGGCAAAATAACCTGAAGTGCCCACTTTCGTGTGTCTGGCCTGCAGATTTTCTACCGCTGGTCAGATATCGCAATGGAGAACACTGAAGGGTCCCTGGGGAGCGTAGCAATGCGTGTGCAATGTTGGCAGAAAATTCGGTGCGGAACTGCCCCTCACGCAGGCAAAATAATCTGAAGTGCCCCCTTTCGGGTGTCTGGCCCGCGGATTTGCTACCGGTCGGTCAGATATCTCAAGGAAGGACACCGAAGGGTCCCCGGGGAGAGTGGCAATGCGCCTGCCATGTTGGCAGAAAAATCGGTGCAGAATTGCAGCTTGCGCGGGCAAAATAATCTCCTCATGCAGAAAAAAGACGCTAAAGTGCTTAGTTTTGGCCATTTGGCCCGCGGATTTTCTACTGCAGGTCAGATATCGCAATGAAGGACACTGAAGGGTCCCTAGGGAGCATAAAACTGTGGGTGCCATGTTGGCAGAAAATTCGGTGCGGAACTGCCCCTCACGCAGGCAAAATAATCTGAAGTGCCCCCTTTCGGGTGTCTGGCCCGCGGATTTGCTACCGGTCGGTCAGATATCTCAAGGAAGGACACCGAAGGGTCCCCGGGGAGAGTGGCAATGCGCCTGCCATGTTGGCAGAAAATTTGGTGCAGAACTGTCCCTCACATGGGCAAAATAATCTGAAGTGCCCACTTTCGGGTGTCTGGCCTGCAGATTTTCTACCGCTGGTCAGATATCGCAATGGAGAACACTGAAGGGTCCCTGGGGAGCGTAGCAATGCGTGTGCAATGTTGGCAGAAAATTCGGTGCGGAACTGCCCCTCACGCAGGCAAAATAATCTGAAGTGCCCCCTTTCGGGTGTCTGGCCCGCGGATTTGCTACCGGTCGGTCAGATATCTCAAGGAAGGACACCGAAGGGTCCCCGGGGAGAGTGGCAATGCGCCTGCCATGTTGGCAGAAAATTTGGTGCAGAACTGTCCCTCACATGGGCAAAATAATCTGAAGTGCCCACTTTCGGGTGTCTGCCCGCGGATTTTCTACCGCTGGTCAGATATCGCGATGGAGGACACTGAAGAGTCCCTAGGGAGCATAGAAATGTGGATGTCATGTTGGCACAAAATTCGGGGCAGAACTGGGTCTCATGCGGGCAAAATGATCTCTTCATGCGGAGAAAACAAGGTAAAGTGCCCAGTTTTGGTCATTTGAACCGCGGATTTCCTACTGCGGATCAGTTATCGCAATGTGCGTCCCATCTTGGCAGGGAAATCGCTGCAGAAATGTAGCTTGCGTAGGCAAAATAATCTGAAGTGCCCACTTTCACGGATTTTCTACCGCTGGTCAGATATTGCAATGAGAGACACTGAGGGGTCCCTGGGGAGCATAGCAATGTGCGTGCAATGTTGGCAGAAAATTCGGTGCAGAACTGCCCCTCACGAGGGCAAAATAATCTGAAGTGCCCACTTTCGCGTGTCTGGCCTGCGGATTTTCTACCGCTGGTCAGATATCGTAATGAAGAACACTGAAGGGTCCCGGGGAGCGTGGCAATGCACCTGCCATGTTGGCAGAAAAATCGGTGCAGAATTGCAGCTTGCGCGGGCAAAATAATCTCCTCATGCAGAAAAAAGACGCTAAAGTGCTTAGTTTTGGCCATTTGGCCCGCGGATTTTCTACTGCAGGTCAGATATCGCAATGAAGGACACTGAAGGGTCCCTAGGGAGCATAAAACTGTGGGTGCCATGTTGGCAGAAAATTCGGTGCGGAACTGCCCCTCACATGGGCAAGATAATCTGAAGTGCCCACATTCGGGTGTCTGGCCCGCGGATTTTCTACCGCCGGTCAGGTATTACAATGAAAGACACTGAAGGGTCCCTGGGGAGTGTGGAAAGGTGTGTGCAATGTTGGCAGAAAAATCGGTGCAGAATTGCAGCTTGCACAGGCAAAATAATCTCCTCATGCAGGAAAAACACGCTAAAGTGCCCAGTTTTCGTCATTTGGCCCGCGGATTTTCTACTGTGGGTCGGATATCGCAAAGCGAGGCCCTAATGGGCTCCTGGGGAGCATAGCAATGCGCGTCCCATCCGGGCAGAAAAATCGCTGCAAAAATGTAGCTTGTGCGGGCAAACCCACCTGAAGTGCCCACTTTCGAGTGTCTGGCCCGCAGATTTTCTACCGCTGGTCAGATATCTCAATAAAAGACACTGAGGGGTCCCTGGGGAGCGTGGAAATTCGCCTGCCATGTTGGCAGAGGATTCGGTGCGGAACTGCCCCTCACGTGGGCAAGATAATCTGGAGTGCCCACACTCGGGTGTCTGGCCCGCGGATTTTCTACCGCCGGTCAGGTATCACAATGAAATACACTGAAGGGTCCCTGGAGTATGGCAAGGCATGTGCAATGTTGGCAGAAAAATCAGTGCAGAATTGCAGCTTGCACGGGCAAAACAATCTCCTCATGCGGGAAAAACAAGCTAAAGTGCCCAGTTTTGGTCATTTGGCCCGCGGATTTTCTACTGTGGGTCAGATATCGCAAAGGGCGGTCCTAATGGGTCCCTGGGGAGTATAGCAATGCGCGTCCCATCCGGGCAGAAAAATCGCCGCAAAAATGTAGCTTGTGCGGGCAAACCCACCTGAAGTACCCACTTTCGAGTGTCTGGCCCGCAAATTTTCTACCGCTGGTCAGATATCTCAATAAAAGACACTGAGGGGTCCCTGGGGAGCGTGGAAATGCGCCTGCCATGTTGGCAGAGGATTCGGTGTGGAACTGCCCCTCACGTGGGCAAGATAATCTGAAGTGCCCACATTCGGTGTGATGCGGACTGCGGTTCTGTGAACTGCCTGACCCGGGGTGGGTATAGTCAAGTAATGTTTACAGAATTTAATTCGTCCTCTAGGAGGAAATTGCTCTGTCACGGAGCTGCGTAGTTAAAGGCACGCAAGTGCGCGTTATATAAATTGTAGTGTGTGTGTGTGTGTGTACAGTTCTCTCCGTTTGGATTGAACGCTTTGCCAGGTTCCTTGAAGATTTGGTTCTTCGTTGGGGGCTGGCCTTCCGAAGGTACCGCGGATGGATAGTTTTCTACACTTGCTCGAAGGGTTTGCTCCGCAATGCGAATGCTGTTCCGTTCCGGAGTACTCGGGTTATCTGTTATGCTTATCCACCCGTCTCGAACGTATCAGACGGCAGGTCTCTTCAGTACAGTATGACACTATACGGACGGCTATAGCGATTCCCTTCGTAGCCTGGTTTCTCCGTTGGTGAACGCCTTGAAACGGAGTCGCCTCCGTTTCAAAGACTCGGGGGTGAAGTGTGCGAATTGAAAGGGGGAAATGGTATGATCGCGTAGGATAGGCCTTCCGTGTACGATGGGATGGGTTCCTCGCAAGGATATGTGTTCGAGCTCCGAAAAGGAACGGTTGCACGAAGCCAAGTTAGGTGACTGGCCGTTTGGTAGTGTGCCGCGTAATCTACTACCCCACGCTTCAACACCGGATTGACTATATTTCCCCCGTATCAATTTATCGAAACGGAGGTGAGACGGACGGGGTTTCTTGACAAGCCCGGCCTTTTAGGTGACCTTGGTTTGTCCTACTATTGGGCGGCACGACCCGTAGCGGAGTGTATTTAATTTAGTTCCCCACCCTGGTGTTCTTCAGGGGGAGTAGCTTTAGGTATATGCAGTGGGAGGTAATAAGATGATCATCCCGTATCCTACAGCTGGCTTTTATACCATATTCTGTCCGATACTCGCGCACGTACCTATGCCTTTAATTGGAAACGGACCTTCCTCCTTTTCAGTTCTGACTCGCCTCAGTGATCACCCACGCGTTTCCGACTCTGAAGGGGTTAGAAATTGACTCGGAGTAGCCTCGTGTCGCCTCCGTTTCCCGTTTCAGTCGCTCTGTTTCCCAAGAACCACCTGCGTTCTCTGTTTAGTCGCTCCGTTTCCCCATACCGCAACCACTCCGTCTTCTGTTTGCTCCCTCGTTTCCCTCTCCTTAGCACCGGCCAGGTGGCGCAACGGTAGCGCGCGCACCCTTCGTATACGTTGACCAATTTATGCTCGCAAGGTCTTCGTTCGATTCGTCGTCTGGCCACTGATCCACCGTCAACAAAATGCTTTTGCTCCGTTTCATTTTTGAGTGAGTGAGTGAGTGCCAACGAGTTTTGAGTGAACGCTGATTGAACAGCTAGGTAGCATATGCAAGAATCGATATTTGTAGGTCGTCGGAGTCTGTTGTTTATTGAATTCGAATCAGGTCCGTCTCTTTTTTTTTGTCCGTTTGTCGAGGTTCCCAGTCCTAATCACGGCCAGGTGGCGGAGTGGTAACGCATGCGAGATGAATAGCGCCTGCAACGTTTACTCGCGAGGTCTCCATTCGATTCGGGGTCTGGCCTTGTGGAATGGTGTGAGTCTTTTTCGTTTGGAAGCGTGGCGATGGATACGGAGTTGTAGTCGTGAAAGCATTCTTTTCCTCCCGTTTGGCTGCGTTCGGAGCGCATCACAAAGTGACAGCTCACATCGGGTGTCTGGCCCGCGGATTTTCTACCGCTGGTCAGGTATCGCAATGAAATACACTGAAGGGTCCCTGGGGAGTGTGGCAATGTGCCTGCCATGTTGGCAGAAAATTCGGTGCGGAACTGCCCCTCACATGGGCAAAATAATCTGAAGTGCCCACTTGCGGGTGTTTGGCCCGCGGATTTTCTACCGCCGGTCAAATATTGCGATGAAGGATGCTGAAGGGTCCCTGGGGAGCATAGCAATGTGCGTGTAATGTTGGCAGAAGGTTCGGTGCGGAACTGCCCCTCACGCGGGCAAAATAATCTAAAGTGCCCACTTTCGGGTGTCTGGCCCGCGGATTTTCTACCACCGGTCAAATATCGCAATGAGGGACACTGAAGGGTTCCTGGGGAGCGTAAAAATATGAGTGCCATGTTGGCAGCAGATTCGGGGTGAAACTGGGTCGCACGCGGGCAAAATGATCTCTTCATGCGGGGAAAACAAGCTAAAGTGCCTAGTTTTGGTCATTTGGCCTGCAGATTTTCTACTGCGGGTCAGATGTCCCAACGCGACGGCCTGATGGGTCCCTGGGGAGCATAGCAATGCGCGTCCCCTCTTAGCAGAAAAATCACTGCAGAAATGTAGCTTGCATGTGCAAAATAATCTGAAGTGCCCACTTTCACGGATTTTCTACCGCTGGTCAGATATCGCAATGAAAAACGCTGATGGGTCCCTGGGGAGCATAGCAATGCGCGTCCCATTTTGGCAGAAAAATCACTGCAGAAATGTAGCTTGCACGGGCAAACCAATCTGAAGTGCCCACTTTTGGGTGTCTGGCCGGCGGATTTTCTACCACTGGTCAGAGATTGCAATGAGAGACACTGAGGGGTCCCTGGGGAGCATGGCAATGCCCATGTCATGTTGGCAGAAAAATCGGTGCAGAATTGCAGCTTGCGCGGGCAAAATAATCTCCTCATGCAGGAAAAACATGCTAAAGTGCCCAGTTTTGGTCATTTGAACCGCGGATTTTCCACTGCGGGTCAGAGATTGCAAAGTGAAGCCCTGATGGGTCCCTGGGGAGCATAGCAATGTGCGTCCCATCTTGGCAGGGAAATCGCTGCAGAAATGTAGTTTCGGCCTTGCAGGGCGAGTTTCGGGATGGCGGAGGACTGGAAAGAGTTTTGTGAGTAATGAAGCGTCAAGACGAACAACTTTAAAGGAAGAAAACTTACCTTGATGAAGCAGTTTGAAGTCGAAAATTTGTGTCAGAGTTGAACTTGACGTTGGATCGTAGTTTCGGCCCCTGCACTGGTTGAACATTTCGAGTTTTTTGGTGGAACAACTGGTGGAAAATCTTTTGAAGGTTACAGTGATTCTCGCAGGAAAAATCAGGCGAAAAACTTGAAGCTTCTTTGTGGATTTTTTGAACTCCAAGAAACATTCACCAAGTCTTCAAGAGAAATCCACAAGATTCAAAAAACTGACCAGAAAGTCACCAGTTTCGCGCTTGAGTTTTGCTGGAACAAGTAGTAGAAACTTGGAAACATTTTTCAGAAGTTTCTTCACCGAAAAACTTGAAGTGTTCAACCAGTGCTGAGTGTAATTTCGGCGTGATAACGGGCTAAAAAAGATGTTTATGGGCTAAAAGAACATGAAGCTGAAGACAGAAGCAACAACTGACCTCCATTACATAAGTAGCTTGGGACTTGAAAATGGAAGTCCACAATTGAATTTGATCTTAAGCTTGAGGCAAAGTTTCGGCGTCGGGGCATAGTTTGGCAATCTGAAAAAAATAAATAATGAGCTCAAGTATCATTGAAACAAACGTTTGAATGAACACTGACCGTGATGAGGCAGTTGAAGTCGAAAAGTGGATCTGCAGCAGAAAATCTGCCAGCTAAATGCCAGAAAGTGGGCACTTCAGATTGTTTTGCCTGCACGAGAGGCAATGATACACCTAATTTTCTCCCGACATGCTACCTGTGTACATGTTGCTATGCTTCCTGCAGACCCCGCAGTACCTCCGGCCGCAATATTTGACCTGCCTTAGAAAATCCGCAGCCAGAAGTCTGCCAGTCAAAGGACTGAAACTGGGCACCTCAGATTGCTTTGCTTGCGCAAGAGGCAATTCCGCACCAAATTTTCTACCAACATACCACCTGCATTACCATGCTTCCCGCAGCCCCAGCAGCACCTCCGGCCCCAATATTGGGACCTGCCGTAGGAAATCCGTAGTCAGAAATCTGTCAGCCAAATGACCAAAACTGGGCAGTTCAGATTGTGTTGCCTGCACAAGAGGCAATTCCGCACCAAATTCTCTGCCGACCTACCACCCGCATCACTATGCTTCCTGCGGACTCACCGACATCTTCATCCATGACATTTGCCCTGCGCACTGCAGCAATTTTTCGGCCAAGATGAGATGCGCATTGCTATGCTCCCTAGGGACCCATTAGAGCCTCCTTTTGCGATATTTGACCGACAGTAGAAAATCCGTGGGTCAAATGACCAAAACTGGGTGCTTTAGTTTGTTTTCCCCACATGAGGAGATCATTTTGCCCACGTGAGGGGCAGGTCCGCAACAAATTTTCTGCCAACATGGCATGCACATTGCGACACTTTCCACGGACCCCTCAGTGTCTTTCATTGTGATACCTGACCAGCGGTAGAAAATATGCGGGTCAGCCACCTGAAAGTGGGCACTTCAGATTGGTTTGCCCATGTGAGGGGCAGTTCCGCACCGAATTTTCTGCCAACATGGCACAGGCATTGCTCCGGTCCCCAGGGACCCCTCAGTGTCTTTCATTGCGATATCTGACCGGCGGTAGAAAATCCGCGGGCCAGACACCCGAAAGTGGGCACTTCAGATTATTTTGCCCGCATGAGGGGCAGTTCCGCACCGGATTTTCTGCCAACATTGCACGTGCATTGCTACGCTCCCTAGGGACCCATCAGGGCCTCGCTTTGCGATATCTGACCTGCAGTAGAAAACCCGCGGTCCAAATGACCAAAACTGGGCACTTTAGCTTGTTTTCTCCACATGAAGAGATCATTTTGCCCGCATGAGACCCAGTTCCGCCCCGAATTTTCTGGCAACATGACATCCACATTTCTGCACTCCCTGGGGACCTTTCAGTGTCCTTCATTGCAATATTTGAGTGGCGGTAGAAAATCCGCGGGCCAGACACCCGAAAGTGGGCACTTCAGATTATTGTGCCCGCGTGAGGGGCAGTTCCTAGGGTGTGACACGGGTGACACCGCGGGTGTCACGAGGTCACACCGTACCCGTACCCGCAAAACCGTTCACCCGCACCCGTACCCGCACAATACCGCAATTTATAACCGCGGGTATTTAAAAATAACTGGAGCGGACAGAATTGAACCCAAGAGAGTTGGGTTTGTCTCAGAAGATGGATTTAGAGTATATACAGCTAGACTAAAGAGCACTAGAATTTTTTGGAGCTTGATACAGCCCATATTCAACGCAATTAAGTGCAATCAAGGAAGTGTGATTTCATCAAACATCCTACCATAGGATGTGCACAGTCTTTCAGGCTCTGTCAATGGTTCTATGGTCTACTTGGTTATGTCTCTTGTTCATATTTCTACTCAAACTGGTGAGATCGTGAGTTCAATTCCCTCTTGCGGAACTTTTTGGGGTTCGGGTACGGGTTGCGGTATTCGCGGTATTGGAAAAATCCAACACCGCACCCGCACCCGTGACACCCGTACCCGTATTACCGCGGGTTTACCCGTACCCGTGTCATTCCCTAGCAGTTCCGCACCGAATGTTCTGCCAACATTGCACGTGCATTGCTATGCTCCCCAGGGAGCCCTCAGTGTCCTTCATTGCGATATCGGACCAGTGGTAAAAAATCCGCAGGCCAAATGACCCAAACTGGGCATTTTAGCTTGTTTTCCCCGCATAAAGAGATTATTTTGCCCGTGCAAGCTGTAATTCTGCACCGATTTTTCTGTCAACATGGCACACGCCTTACCACGCTCCCCAGGGACCCCTCAGTGTCTTTCATTGCGATATCTGACCAGCAGTGGAAAATCCGCGGGCCAATAGACCAAAACTGGGCACTTTAGCTTGTTTTCCCTGCATGAGGAGCTTATTTTGCCTGCACAAGCTGCAATTGTGCACCGATTTGTCTGCCAACATGGCACACGCCTTGCTGTACTTCCCAGGGACCGCTCAGTGTCTTTCATTGTGATATCTGACTAGCGGAAGAAAATCCGCGGGCAAATGACCAAAACTGGGCACTTTAGCTTGTTTTTCCCGCATGAGGAGATTGTTTTGCCCGTGCAAGCTGCAATTCTGCACTGATTTTTCTGCCAACATTGCACATGCCTTGCCATACTCCAGGGACCCTTCAGTGTATTTCATTGTGATACCTGACCGGCGGTAGAAAATCCGCGGGCCAGACACCCGAGTGTGGGCACTCCAGATTATCTTGCCCACGTGAGGGGCAGTTCCGCACCGAATCCTCTGCCAACATGGCAGGCGCATTTCCACGCTCCCCAGGGACCCCTCAGTGTCTTTTATTGAGATATCTGACCAGCGGTAGAAAATCTGCGGGCCAGACACTCGAAAGTGGGCACTTCAGGTGGGTTTGCCCGCACAAGCTACATTTTTGCAGCGATTTTTCTGCCCAGATGGGACGCGCATTGCTATGCTCCCCAGGAGCCCATTAGGGCCTCGCTTTGCGATATCCGACCCACAGTAGAAAATCCGCGGGCCAAATGACGAAAACTGGGCACTTTAGCGTGTTTTTCCTGCATGAGGAGATTATTTTGCCTGTGCAAGCTGCAATTCTGCACCGATTTTTCGGCCAACATTGCACACACCTTCCCACACTCCCCAGGGACCCTTCAGTGTATTTCATTGTAATACCTGACCGGCGGTAGAAAATCCGCGGGCCAGACACCCGAAAGTGGGCACTTCAAGTGGGTTTGCTCGCGCAGGCTCCAATTCTGCAGCCATCTTTCTGCCAAGATGGCATGCGCATTGCTACGCGTCCCAAGGACCCGTCAGTGTCTTTCATTGTGATATCTGACCAGCGGTTGAAAATTCGCGAAAGTGGGCACTTCAGATTATTTTGCCCACGCAAGCTACATTTCTGCAGCGGTTTTTCTGCCAAGATGGGACGTGCATTGCTATGCTCCCCAGAGACCCTTCAGTGTCCTTCATTGCGATATCTGACCAGCGATAGAAAATCCACGGGCCAGACACCTGAAAGTGGGCACTTCAGATTATTTTGCCCATATGAGGGGCAGTTCCACACCGAATTTACTGCCAACAGTGCACGTGCATTACTACACTCCCTAGGGACCCCTCGGTCTTCTTCATTCCGGTATCTGACCAGCGATTGAAAATCTACACTCGAAAGTGGGCACTTCAGATTATTTTGCCCACGTGAGGGGCAGTTCCGCACCGAATTTTCTGCCAGGATGGGACGCGCATTGCTACGATCCCCAGGGACCCATCATGGCCTTGCTTCGCGATATCTGACCTGCAGTAGAAAATCCGTGGGCCAAATGACGAAAACTGGGCACTTTAGCTTGTTTTTCCCGCATGAGGAGATTATTTTACCCGCGTGAGAGACAGTTCCACCCCGAATGTTCTGCCAACATGGCACCAACATTTGTACGCTCCCCAGGGACCATTCAGTGTCCTTCATTGCAATATCTGACCAGCGGTAGAAAATCCACGGGCCAGACACCCGAAAGTGGGCACTTCAGATTATTTTGCCTATGTGAGGGGCAATTCTGCACCGAATTTTCTGCCACCATGGCAGGCGCATTGCCACGCTCCCCAGGAACTCCTCGGTGTCTTTCATGGCGATATCTGACCGGCGGTAGAAAATCCGCAGGCCAGACACACGAAAGTGGGCACTTCAGGTTATTTTGCCCGCGTGAGGGGCAGTTCTGCACCGAATTTTCTGGCAACATTGCACACGCATTGCTACGCTCCCCAGGGACCCTTCAGTGTATTGCGATATCTGACCAGCGGTAGAAAATCTGCAGGCCAGACACACAAAAGTGGGCACTTCAGGTTATTTTGCCCGCGTGAGGGGCAGTTCTGCACCGAATTTTCTGCCAACATTGCATGCGCATTGCTACGCTGCCCGGGGACCCATCTGGGCCTCGCTTCGCAATATTTGACCCGCAGGAGAAAATCCGCAGGCCAGACACCCGAAAGCGGGCACTTCAGATTATTTTGCCCGCGTGAGGGGCAGTTCCGCACCGAATTTTCTGCCAACATGCACCCACAGTTTTATGCTCCCTAGGGACTCTTCAGTGTCCTTCATTGCGATGTCTGACCGGTGGTAGAAAATCCGCAGGCCAGACACCCGAAAGGGGGCACTTCAGGTTAGGGCACTTCAGATTATTTTGCCCGCGTGAGGGGCAGTTCCGCACCGAATTTTCTGCCAACATTGCACACGCATTGCTACGCTCCCGAGGGACCCATCAGGACCTCGCTTTGCAATATCTGACCAGCGGTAGAAAATCTGCGGTTCAAATGACCAAAACTGGGCACTTTAGCGTGTTTTTCCTGCATGAGGAGATTATTTTACCCGTGCAAGCTGCAATTCTGCACCGATTTTTCTGCCAACATTGCACACACCTTTCCACACTCCCCAGGGACCCCTCAGTGTCTTTCATTGTAATACCTGACCGGCGGTAGAAAATCCGCGGGCCAGACACCCGAATGTGGGCACTTCAGATTATCTTGCCCACGTGAGGGGCAGTTCCGCACCGAATTTTCTGCCAACATGCACCCACAGTTTTATGCTCCCTAGGGACCCTTCAGTGTCCTTCATTGCGATGTCTGACCGGTGGTAGAAAATCCGCAGGCCAGACACCCGAAAGGGGGCACTTCAGGTTATTTTGCTCGCGTGAGGGGCAGTTCCGCACCGAATTTTCTGGCAACATTGCACGCGCATTGCTACGCTCCCGAGGGACCCATCAGGACCTTGCTTCGTGATATCTGATCCGCAGTAGAAAATCCGCGGTCCAAATGACCAAAACTGGGCACTTTAGCTTGTTTTTCCCGCATGAGGAGATTATTTTACCCGTGCAAGCTGCAGTTCTGCACCAATTTTTCTGCCAACATGGCACACGCCAGGGACCGTTCCGAAAATTCGGTACGGAAATACCTCTCCCGCAGGCAAAACAGTCTGAAGTGCCCAGTTTTGGTCATTTGGCTGGCAGATTTTCCACGGCAAGTCAGTTATTGCAGACAGAGGTCCCGCTGGGTCCGGCCAAACAATCCGAAGTGGCCGGATTTTGTTTTTGTCCTGGCAAATTTTCTGCTGCAGATGTGCAGTAGTATGGCGGTCACATTGCATATTTACTATTCTGCCCTTTTCTTTTCACCTTTTCACCCTTCTTCCAGGTTTTCAACTTTCTGTACTGACCTACCGTAGAAAATCTGCCAGCTAAATGCCCGAAACTGGGCACTTCAGATTGTTTTGCCTGGACAAGAGGCAATTCCACACCAAATTTTCTGCCAACATACCACCCGCATTGGCATCTGTCCCGCAGACTTGCAGATACCTTCCCCCATGACATTTGACCTGCTGCGGATCTGCAGCAGAAAATCCGCTAACTAAATACCTGAAACTGGGCACTTCAGACTGTTTTGCCTGTGCAAGAGGCAATTCCGCACCGAACTTTTTGCCAACATACCACCCGCATTGCTACGCTGCCCATGGACCCAGCAGTGCCTCTCTCTGCAATATCTGACCTGCCATAGAACATCTGCCAGCCAAATGACCAAAACTGTGCACTTTACCTTGTTTTGCCTGCACAAGAGGCAATTCCGCACTGAATTTTCTCCCATTGTTATGCTCCCCACGGACCCAGCAGTGCCTCTCTTTGCAATCTCTGACCCGCCGTAGAAAATCTGCCAGCCAAATGACCGAAACTGGGCACTTCAGATTGTTTTGCCTGCACAAGAGGCAATTCCGCACCGGATTTTCTGCCACCATGCCCGCCAAATTTTCTTCCAATATCCCATTGTTGTTCTTATGTTCCTACATATAGCGGTCACATTGCACATTTATTATGCAACCGACCGCAATCACCTTCGGCCATCAAGAGTGATTAACCCTAATATAGGGCAGCGTTCAAAACCACTGTCCTCCCTACGTCTTGTTCATAAAGTTGTCATTCCAGTACATTGAATGAATACTAATCTGTGTCCATGGGAAGAAAAGAATAGCAGAATGAAAACACCCAAAAAAAAGTATGGAAAGTTAAAGACCCGAAAAAAAGGTGGAAAAGTGGAAAAAAACCCCGGAATAATAAATGTGCAAAGTGACCGCCATACCTACAAACCCAGGGACACCTTCACCAACATATTTGACCTTTTGCAGATCTCCAGCAGAAAGCTTGCTCACCGAATAACAAAATTTAATTAGTTCCAAAACATGCGCACTCCCATCATATCTACAAGTTTGTCTCCTTATATCTTGTACTTTTGAATCAGTTTAAAACCATTTCTATTCAGAAGAGCTAAAGCCACTGGAAGAGGTAGTCACAAGGAACATACAGCCGCTGACCACCAACATACATGTGCTGCTCTACCCCAAACTATGCGACACACTCAAGGGAAAACTGGAGAAGAGAAAAGCAAGTGACATTTTCAGCCAACCAGGTTTCAAGTTTTTCACCAATATTTTCACCTGAAAAACTGGTGAATTTCGAGGTGGAAATTCGAAATAAAAAAATTCACATTTTTCACCGAAAAACTTGAATTTAAATATTTCAAGTTTTTCACCTCAGTTCCAAAAATCTCTGAAAAATGTTTTAACTTTTTCAGTCGTATTCTTGGTGTAAAATGGGGTGAAAAAGAACATGTATATTTCATTACATTTTTCACGAAAAATTACAGTAGAAAACAATGTGAAAAATATGTGAAAAATATGTGAAAAATGTGAACCCCAGTTTCAAATTTTTCACTGTTTTTTTTATCACTTTTTTCACGAATTTTTCAGCACTTTTTCCGCTGAATATTGTTGTGAATAAAGTTTTATATTTTCCACCCCAATTTCCGGGTGGCAATAGAGGTGAATCTTGAGGTGTAAAACTCATAAATTTTGTTTCAAGTTTTTCACCTTAAATTACACTGGAAATAGTGGTGAAAAAAGTTTTAAATTTTTCACCTCGTTTCTCACTGAAAAATGTGTAAAACTCCACTGAATTTTGGGTGAATAGTTGGTGTAAAACTTGTAAATTTTGTTTCAAGTTTTTCACCTTGAATTCCACTGGAAATAGTGGTGAAAAAGTTTTAAATTTTTCACCTCTTTTCTCGGTGAAAAAATGTGTAAAAATCCCACTGAAGTTTGGGTGAATAGTTGGTGTAAAACATTATGAGTTTTGTTTCAAGTTTTTCACCTTGAATTCCACTGGAAATAGTGGTGAAAAAGTTTTAAATTTTTCACCTCTTTTTTCGATGAAAAATGTCTGAAAAACCCGCTGAATTTTGGGTGAATAGTTGGTGTAAAAAATTATGAGTTTTGTTTCAAGTTTTTCACCTTGAATTCCACTGGAAATAGTGGTGAAAAAGTTTTAAATTTTTCACCTCTTTTTTCGGTGAAAAATGTCTGAAAAACAATCAACATTTTTCACCGTAAATTGAGGTGAAAAATTTGAATCTCCCAACCAGTGTCACAGATCCTCGAAGATCCTGAATGAGGTGGTTTTTTTCCTTGACCAAAAAAAAAGTGGTTTAGAATCTTCGAAGATCTTGCACTTTCGTGCACCTCTTTTTTTATGACGGTAAAGTCCTTGTTATGAAGACTTTACCATCAAGTGTTCCGAGAATCTCTGATTGCTGGCGTATCCACCGGCTTAGGTTGAGATGTTGAGTTTTATCTTCTGTGATTGCTGGCCTATGTGCCGCTTGTTCATGGCTATGCCACATGGTGGCTGGCAGGACAGCTCCCGGCTTCTGTGATTCCTTGTAGTTTCTGTGATTGCGGGCTTATATCCCAGCTGCTTATCGAGAGTTTCCGTGATTTTACACTCGCTACGTGTTGTCAAGACAACAGTATGCCAAGTACACCAGATACTACCTACGGCTTACTTACCGAACTTGAGTTGACGCTCCCCTCTATTCATCACCTATGGCAGATCCCCTCTCCAACCTCCGTGCAGCCTACGGCGTGCTCGAGACACGCGTCAACCGCGCTCTTCGTATTCAACTCGGAGACACGGCCCGGCTTTGCTTGCAGCGCGACGAAGCTTTCCGATTGCTTGAGTCTGCAGAACCAGTAAGTCCTACATCACTCTGCGTGCAGGTATTTTGCTAAAGTACAAGCCAGCATCACAACTTATTTTCACCCGCAGAGTTCACGACGCTGCAGGAAAGCATTTCCACCATGGCCGATCGCCTTGACGAGGCCTGCCATCTGTCAACGGATCCTCAGGAAGGGCCATCAATTACGGTGGTCGCCGACTCTGTCACCGGAAAGCGGGGCCACCCCAAGAAGAATATCAATCCCGCTTTTTTGGAGGAGGCCCTAACACTCCGTGGCCCGACCGGGCTGTCGGATGTTCTCCGCTGCCACCCTCGGACCATCCGCCGTCGGGCGCTTGAGCTTGGTCTTGCTGCTCCTGGTGTTCCCGTCTACCACGAGGAAGTGCTTCCTGATGGTGGCCACAATCGCGTGTATACCGGCGCACCGAGACCTGCAGCACCCTCCCTTACAGATGAGCAGCTTGACACCGCAGTCGCTGAAATTCTTGATGTTTTCCCTGCCTTCGGCCGCAACATGATCGCGGGCCGACCGACTGCCAGCGGCCACGATATAACCCGTGAACGTATTATTGCATCCTATCTCCCTGTCCATGGTGCTCCGGGATCCTTCGGTGATCGTTCTATCCACCGAAAGGCGTACAGAGTGGCTGGGGCCAACTCGCTTTGGCACCACAATGGACAGCATGGTGACGTATCTCACAGTATCTCTTCCGTGCGGAGCACTCACTTCAGATGTTCAGGTCTTATTCGATTCAAAATTGTGATTCACTGCTTCATTGACGGCAAGTCACGGCTTGTCACCACAATCCAGGTGGCAGACAACAATCGGGCCGATACAGTGCTCAATTTATTTGTCGGTGCGACCGAGGTGTATGGTGTTCCGAGCCGTCTTCGAGGGGACTATGGTACCGAGAACGTCCTTGTTGCTGCGTGGATGGAAACTCACCGTGGGCCCGGACGTGGGTCATATATCTGGGGCCGGTACGTATTCAGTTACTTCAATTCTCTATCACTGATCCCTGAATATATTCCAGGAGCGTCTACAACACTCGCATTGAGAGACTGTGGTACGATGTAACACACGGGTTCGGTCAAAAGTGGAAGAACTTCTTTCACAACCTTGAACTCAATCACGGTTTGAACCCCCGCCGTACTGGCGACATCTGGCTTCTCCATCACCTGTTCCTGCAGGCCATTAACGAAGATGCGCTGGAGTGGGCCCAGGCCTGGAACTCACACAAGTTACAAATCAAGGGCGAGCGTAAGCGCCGTCCATGCGACATGTTTGTTTTTAGCATGGTGCAAGATGGTCCCCGCGGGATATCGCACATGGCTCCCCCTGTCGACGAGCCTGTCGACGACCCTGCGAGTTACGGCGTAGATTGGCAGGTCAACGACGAACCCCACCTTATGCGCCACCTGTTGGAAGAGAACCCACAGGACTGGGAGAAGGAGAACCCATTTCATGCGCCACCCGCCCAGCTTTCCGATGTTCCCTGTGAGCCGCCCAATTGCCCATTCACACCTGAGCAGGTTGCACTGTTGGATCAGACCCTTCGAGAGCGGGTGGATTTGACGTCAAGGAATATGGTTATTCGCCGCCTTGTATGGCAGGGGGCGTTCAATATTTGTAATTTCTTCTCACAGCAATCGGCATAATAATATATTCAACAATCGAACTCGGAGACAATATGAGTGTTCTGAATTTAACGGCTGTGTCTCATCACCACAAACATAGTGGACGTATTCGCAGGACCATCACGAATGTCGGTGTGGTTCCCGCCGCTGAAGTCAAGGACATTGTTGTGGTACCCGCCGCTGCAAAAAACCAACTGTGAGCATGGAGCAGGGAAGTTGGGACAAGTAAACACATACTGAGTGCTAGAGTCGGGTGTGCCGCCAACATTGTTATTAACTGCACCACTACAACGATCCAATGCATGAGCTTGCGACAGAAGAGTTCCGATAAACACATTGAAGAAACATGTACGAGGTACTAAGATCACGGCGGAGCAGGCGCGCGGGGACAAATGCCGCGCTATCAATGTCACCGTTGTCTGACCCAGAATCGGACTCATCATCCGAGGGGACAAGTATGAGGTCTGGCATATCGTCCTCTGCCTCGTGGTCTCTGATAGGATTAAATAGTGGGAAGTCAGCCTCGGCAAATGAAATAAAAGTAGAAAATGTACGCACCGTTCAGTCGAAGCCGGGCTTGACGGATCATTGTGGGAAGGCGGATAGTTGACCCGTGTAAACCGCCTCCAACAGAAATCACACCCAGTAAAGCAAAATTTCCACCTAGGTGGAAACGCCTTCTGAAAGTAGTCAGTTCAGTAGTTAAAAAAGAACACATAGATTTTACTTCTTTCGAGTAACACTGAAAGTGGGATGGAAATGGCCCCTCTCAGAGCCCATTTCTGCCGAAGGTGCTTTGTCTAAGATCAGCGAGGGCGGATTTGGCCACCGAAACGGCCGAAATCAACGTCCATTTTCGGGGCTGGGAATTTCTCTTCAATCGATTTTTTGCGACAGGGCTACTGAAATGTGACCTTTCAGTAGCCCTGTCAAACGCGCTGAAACAAAGCCTTTCGCAAAATTGTGAAAGGGCCGCTGAAAGGCCTTCTTTCAGCAAGACCCCCGGGTGCACCCTAAGGTGTACCTCCGGGTACACCCGCAGGTACACCTGCGGACTGGGTCGTTGACCTTGAAGGGTTTTTATTTATTAAAGGTGACCCGCCCGCACGATGCGGGGAGGGTCTATTTATTCAAGTAGATACATACTTACATAGGCTTTCCCTACGTATCTATGCCCCAATCCCATCGATTCTGTGCCGCCCAGGTCGTCCTTCATCTGTGTGAGATTTAGTCTAAGGTTTTTCCAAGTTTTTCTTTGCGAACACCCACAGTTGAAATTCACGACAACGTTCGAGCGTGGTTCATGCCCGTAGGTGGGCTATTTATTCGTCTGGAATATACATGAGAGTATCACCTGCAAAACAAAACGAAGTTAGTAAACCAACGAGTAAGAAACAATGGAAGGGACGCACAGTATATACATTACACCTTGCTTTTCGCCGCCCCAGTAAATAACTACAGTATACTACACGGTTGGAAACCCAATCCCCCAGCGCTATATACAAACTATCGATGTTCGCTATACAACACAAAAATGTATCTAGGCCCACACAATTTTTTCATCAGACGCCACCAAAGACATCAACCAAGCATCCCGCAAGTCATGTCTGTAAACAATAAGCAACCAAGCACACACAGAAAAAAAGGGCTCACCGAACAAGGTCAGGCTGTCCGAGGAGAGCTAGAACATCGCGGATGCGGCCCCCAACTTCTGAGAAGCTTCCAAAGTCTCCCAGCCACCAGTATTCCGTGTGAACCTTCCCCGGCTGACAGGAACAAGGCAGCGGGGCACGAGGCGCGTTGTTGAGGAACAAAGAGTGGGACATTTTCTCTGGAGAGCGCAAGGTCAGTCAGAGGACTCGAGAGAAAAGGAGAAAAGGAGACGTAAAGACTCACCGGCAGCCTTCCGCTTCTTCAGGTAAAAGCAGGACAGCCAGAAGTGTGTCTGGTGGAAGTTGCAGCCGTTGTAGCCCTGCTGCCGATTTGGGAGGTTGACAGTCTCGCCGACCTTCACCCGTACCTCCGCGAGGAATTCGGCGACGGTGATGAGGCCCTCGTAGTATGCCCTGAGGGTTTCGTCGGCGACGACCGCGTTGAAGTAAGTCGCGCCGTACCTGTCGTTGGCGTACGAGTCCGGGAATTCCGCGATGGTGGCGACACGAAAGAGCGGGCGAAGCACACGACTGAGAGCACATCAGCAACGACGACGATGACGACGAAGAAAGACAGACGACGCCTACATTTCGGCTACGGTGGGCGGGAGGCGATTGTAAGTGCGCCGCACGATGATTCGCAATTCGCAGATGCGAATCCAGCGGCGAAGGCGCTTGAAGCTCGTCGTCCTCGGCGGGTGACCAAAGCGGACAGTGACGACGACGGCGGCGACGGCGAGCGCGACGGTGCACGAGACCAATTGCGAAGGATTAACAAGCGATGTACACTCGGAAATCGCGTCCAGGATGCGGCTGGGGTTCATGGTGATGGTGGTTAAGACGAAGAGCGAAGTGGTGGTGGTGGTGGTGGTGAAGAAGAACGAGGAGGCCGTGCGAATCCAGTGGCGGAGACACTTGATGCTCGTCGTCCTCGGCGGGCGACCGATGCAGAGAGCGACGACGACGGCCCCGATTAGGGCGAAGAGGGCGTAGAAGACCGAGTACGCGCAATTAACAAGTGATTCACACTCGGAAATCACGGTGGTGAGATCGGCGCCAGTGGTGCTCATGATGGTTAAGAGCAAGAGGTGGTGGTGGTGGTAGAAAGGAGAGCGACGGTGGTCGTGGTGATCGAGAGGAAAGAAGTCGCCATGAAAAGAAGGAAAATTGCAGTGGTGGTGGTGAAGAAGAATATAGTGATGGTTAAGACGAAGAGGAGAAACTTAAGTCGGGTGGAGTAGCGGTTCCTCGCGAGTTCAGGTTAGAGGAGGATGCGGAAGATGGTGGTTGTCGACATGGTCGCAAAAAACAGCGACAATGGCTGTCGACATAAACGGGAAGGACGGGAGGGTATCATGTGACGCCGCAGGGTCCGTGCGCTGAGCGTCTCAACTCGCATTCTACACCCAACTTGACCCTCCGGCACGTCGCCCTCGTCGATGCCCTCTGCACCCCCCTTGTCTGCGTGCCCACCACCTCCGAGCTCAACGACTACCCCTCCTCAACTTCTCCTCAGCGCTGACGGCGTTCTGAGACGCGCTTGGCCGCCGCCACCGTCTCCACCAGCAGCACGAAGGCGATGGCGCTCCTGGCGTCGCACGAGCACCAGGACGCTCAGGAGCTGTTTCAGCTCTTGTCAGAGTGCGTGAGGGAGGAGGTGGCGAGGTGGGGAAGGAGGGTTGGGGAAGGGGGATTGGAATCGTTGCTGCGGCGGCGGCGGTGTCTACCACCTCCACCTCATCGATTGCGTTTCCGGCGGCAGGGTGTGTGTGACGCTGAAGTGGGCTTTGGCATGTTGAGCGAATACGTAGACGGTCTTGCGGCGGCTAGAGTCAAGAAGCATCCAGGGGCGGCGGAACCAAAGAGTGGTCGAGTCGTTGCTGGAGCCCGCAGCATTGGGGAGAATCAGGTTGTGAGCAGCGAGCTGAGTATCGAGCTGTGAACTCAGCTCTTGGACAATATCGCTTTGGTCGCCGCTGGGAAGGGTGGCCAGAAACGCTAAGCCACAGGCCTTGAGCGTGATCAGCATCTCCGTGAACTGATCAATGGTGAACGCGAAGTCAATGGTGGGGCTCCCGTCGTCAGTGGGAGATCCAGGGAGCTTTAAAGCGGTTAAATGAGGTTGGGATGCGGTTAGAAATGACTCGCACCACGTTGGGCCAAAGGGCGATCAGGACCGGGAATGTTGAGGCAGAAGGTGCAGTGAGCGGGAATGCATGTGGCACCTTGTACTTTTTGGGCTTCGGAAAGTGTCTGACGATGGCCGCGTTCCGGTTTTCGTTGGCCGTACCCGCTCCAGACAAAGGACCTGTGAATGTTGATATGGGAGTAGGCAGGGATGCATGGAGCGGATTGAGTGGGGGTGGGACACGCAGTGCAGGGGGTGCAGGGGCAGGGGGACTGCAGAGGTTAATAAGCGGAGAGACTGATAGGCACAGGACGTACGGGCCCGGAGGAGGCCGCAGTGGAGGGCTGGATAAGGGATATCACTGATGAGTTGGGGTGAGTACAGAGAGAAAAACATACAGTGGATTGGTGGCCGAGTCGTTGCGAAGAGCCTCGTGGTGGAACCAAGGCTCGTTGCAAACACATAGGGAGCGGAAGCTGTTCTCGAAAGAAGACTCCAATGCCTGGAGCGGAAGTGGAAGTGGTCAAACTTGAGGGACAAGCGACGACAAAAGGACGTACTGGCCAAAAACCGCCACACGAAGTCGGCATGCAGATACCCTGCTGGTCTGGATTCCCAGAACGGGATGCGAGGTGGCTAAACCAAGGATGGTTACAGGCGGCACACAGCTCAAGGGCGTGGCACGGAATCTAAGGCAAGGGTGGTGACTAGTCGTCGAGGGATGGGGATTATACTACTTACATAGCTCACGGCTTGGCGGGTGGACTGTGCAGCAAGAAAACTGCCGCACCTCTGGCAGCTGGAGCAGCCCCCACGCGGAGGGAGTGGGTGAGCCAGGGTGAGCGATGGAAGGAAGACCGAACGGTTGACGGCAAAGTCGGTGGTACCTATAAGTACTGCTACAGGGCACGGTTAAGTCATCAGACTCCAGAGCACATGGCCTCTGGCGATCCCAAGTGGAACAGAGGCCAACGTGCCTGATGTCCACGCTGTTAATTGGAGAGGGTGACCCCTGAAACACAAGTTTAGGCGAGAGGGAGATAAGGGAAACGGTGTTGTACAATGAGAAAAAAACCTCGGAACCTTCAGAAAAAAAGAAGTGGATGCAGTTTCTTCAAGTTTCTTCGAAGAAAGGGCAATTTGCAGGATCCTCAAAGAAACACCAGTTTGGTGGCGGTGCGCAGAAAAAAAGGTTCGGAATCTTCGAAGATCTTCGAAGATTTTTGACGCTAATCACAGAAACCTGTAGATCCTCACAGATCTTCGAAGATCTGGCACAAAAAACAGTAAAAAACATGCCACTGCAACAAAAAAGTATTTTTGTCCAATTTGGGCCTGCATAAAGAAGAGTTGTGTTCCGAATTTTTTCAAAACTTTGACGTGACAAATTGAGTTTACAGCTGTTTGCAAATCTAATGGCACTACCCCTATTTTTTAAGAAGAAAGAGCATTTTGAACCCTACCGAGTTTTGAGCTCATTACTCCCTAGAGCTATTGGCCAAAAAAAAAAAGGCTTTCGATATCCTAGTACTGGTACGTGCTCAACATCCATGGGAAATCCGACTTGGCCATCAGCGCCATATCTTCCTCCTACACTCACCCATACATTGGCCTGACATTTTCGACCCTACCTCACTGCGTTACTGAGTATAGGTCCCCACAGTGTTTTGCCTGGTACTCACCTAAACTGCCACAATCCCACCCACCTTGTGGCTTAAAAAAGTGCTTTGCCCCTCGGCTACACACCTAGCCGACAACCTAGATCGATTCGCCTTCATGAAATACACCCCCTCTCAACTTCCCACCTCAAGCGCACCATTATTGACGGTTATGTGAATTAATTCCTGGCCCCCCAAAAACGTGTCAAAATTTAGACTCTTCCTCTCTGTATTTGGTTACTTCGAGCCCCACCAATCCCTCCTTCCGGTAGCTCGATCCCATGCTATTCCTACGCGTCCTCAAATTTTTATACCACCCTAGACGCGATAATGCGCTCGATATTCGCGCTTTTCTGGCGGAAATCATCGAGAACGGCTGATCACGTGGGCGAGTCGGGCGGTTTTGATCGCAACCTCCTCAACTCATTGCACAACGTCATAGTACCCGGCTCTCCTTTTCTTTTGAGTGGGTACCACCGTCACCGGCCCGACCCTCCCCACCCTCAGGACCGTGGTACCTCACCCGTTCAACGTTGGTACCCATCTTTCCGCGCTGGTACCTCACTTTTTTTTAGTGTGTTCGGTGCTGGTACCCCGCCCCACTGCGGTGGTACCTCACTCTCTCTGCCTGGTACCTCACCCTGCGACGTTGGTACCAGCTGGTACCTCCCCTTGAACGCGACTCCCGCCCGTTCCCGGCAATCCCACGCTGTCCGCCCAGCCCGCCATCATTAGGGTGTTTCATATAGAAATTTGACCCCAACTCGTGCCCCAACTTCTGCCCCAACTTTGGACAAGTTGGGGCAGAAGTTGGGGCATGAAATCGGGGTTGGAGGTGGAATCGTGCATAAGACCACGACTTGCTACCCCGATTTCTGCCTCAACTTCGATCCTCAACTCGCTGCCCCAACTTCGGTCAACTTCGGCTTTCGGTGTCCGCATCATCCCGCCTTCGTTATGTAAATGTAATTACGAATATAATAACTTTTGCCTCCTTCCCTTCTGTGTCGTCTACGCTCTTTTTCAACGGCACTACAATCCTTCCACACTACACTCCATGGCGAAGGAGGATACCACTAAACCAGCGGCCCAGCGCAAAAGTCGAGCCAAGCCAAAAGCAAAAAAACCCGACGACTCGTCTGATGTCGAAGTCGTGAACGGTCGTACTCAACACTCGCAGGTTAACTGGGAAAAAAACAGGGAGTGGACCGACAAGATGGTGGAGTACCTCACTATCAACTCCAGCTTTCGAAAGAAACTGTTTTCTGACTCCACCGCCGACGCCAAAAAGGATAAACGGGCCAAAGCCGTCGCAAAAGATGGAAAAAGTGTGCAGTACGGCGAGCTTGCAAAGTACATCTTCAAAGATGAGCCCAACGAGCAAGCGCGGTACGCCAACGACCCCGGAAAATATGCGACCGCCGTAGAGACCCGCCTTCGAAGGTACTGTACCATTTCCTCTGTATTTATTATGCTGCCCGCTCATTGCTTGCTTCAAACAAGGCTTAAAAAGCGTTATCAAACATGCTTGGGCCGCATCGGCGCGACGGGTGCTGGACTGGATCCAGAAAGTGTAAAGGCGGGCACTGCACTTGCAAGCTTGATCGGTGCGGTGTCTTGCGCCTTTTCTTATTAATTTGTCCTGACCTGCTTAGATGAGGTCCGCGACGGGTTTCCATGGTGGGACGAGCTGCATGGGTTCTGGCGTGAGCTGCCCAACTACAATCCCGTCGGCGTGCAGTCTTCGGAGCCGGGAACCGACCACGCCAGCGCCGCTGCTGACCTGTACAACACGCAAGAAGAACACAGCAGCCCAAACGGCCTCGACGATGACGACGACGGACGATCAGCAACATCACGAGCCAGAGATGAGGATGACGGACGTTCAGTGACTTCAAGGGCAAACGACGACAAGGAGGAGGATACCGGTGCGGATGCTCAGTCTGTGTCGTCACAGTCGGAGTACAGCAGTGACGAGAGCTCAGTACGTCTGTCCTCTTCTTGTTTTCCCCTCATGCTGACGTGCATGGCAGTCCGAGAAGCGTCCCAAGCCCGCTGCCAAAAAAAGAAAGATGTTGAAGCCCAAGGCCTCGCAGTCGGACTACGGCGGTGACAACAGCTCAGTAAGTTTGCCCTTTCCTTGTTTTCCCTTCGCGTGCTAACGTGCTCAGCCCGAGGAGCATCCCAAGCCTGTCGCCAAAAAAGCGACGTCAAAGTACAAGCCCAAGGCTGCGCCTGCCGCCAGCGGTCGAGATCTTGGTCTTGCGAGGGCTAATTCATCGAAGACGACGGGCGTAATCAAGAAAAAAGGGCCGGTCACCGCACTTGACCGACTGAACGACTTCCGTGACGGGGAATCAGCGTGCATGGCGGAGAAGAGGAAGTTCCAGCACAGGGAGGAGATGGAGCGCATCAGCGTTAAGAAAATGAAGTACGAGGTCAAGCTCCTCGCGGCGCGGAACGAGCAAGCACGTCTCAATCGCCTCGCCACGTCACAGTCCCCACGCCGTGGTACTCGGGTCCTTAACCTGACTTCCCCATCCCCTTCCAAGTCTCGCGTGCGCAACGATTCCGCAGCGTCTCCCAGGCCTGACAGGTCTCGCGCGCCGTCATACCCTCAGTACGGCGTCCCGTTTGGCAGCTCGATGGGCAATGGCAGTAGCGTGATGAGCGCGGGCGGTAGCATGATGGGCGACATGGGTGAGGGCAGTAGCATGATGGGTGAGCTGGGCGGTAGCATGATGGGCGACCGGGGGGAGGGCAGTAGCTCGATGGGTGATTTTGATTTGTCCGGCTTTGACTCTATTGTACCGTCTGGGCCAAAATTGCATTGGGCAGATACCTACACTAGTACGAGCAAGTGGTAGTTTACTTAGTTAGGATACTTGTAGTGGATTTAGTACATCTATTCTTGTAATATGAGATGCTACTTTTATTGTCTCTCCTCCGCGACGCCGCTCGCAAACAGCTTTTCTTTTAACTCCGTCCGCTTTCGTTGCCCTCGAGCACTGCGGGTCGTGGCGGCCATCTCTGTCTCAGCAGGAGGTGGTGCAACGGGTCCCTGGTTTGCAAGCCCCTCCCGCACAAGCTCCTGGATGTACTCGTTGTCCTCGGTCCCATCCTCGATCATCCCCACCAACGTGTGAATAATAATGCACGCCTTCACCCATGCCAGCGCATGCTCGTGGTCGTTACTGTCATCAATTTGCTGTCGGAGTCCTCGAAGACTGGCGAATCGGCCTTTGATATACCCCATCGCGTGCTCCGACTTCACTCGCACCTGGGCCAAAATTCAGATGTCTTCGCGAGAACACATATAGAGTAGCACATACCCTCGACAGGTGATAATTGCAAGTCTTGTTATTGGGCTGCTGAGATGCGGGCCGCTTGTACGGTGTAAGACACCACCAGTCTAAGCCATAGGCGGAGTCGGCCCACATCCACTCAGCATCATCCCCGTGCTTCTTGAATAGACGACTGTGTTCCTTGTGCATCCGAGAGTCGGCGAACGCGGTGGAGTCATGCGCACTGCCGCAGTGGCCTATAACGTAGTCGATTACGCGGAGATTTGGAAGGGTGATCAACTGCCACTATGTGGTCAGAGATGTGTGCGAACGGTATACAAAGGGAAGACGTACCTGCACGTTAAGCGAATAGTTGCTCTTGCGATCGAAATACACTTCTCCGTGGTGACCCGGCTTCTCAAAGAGGGGAACGAGAGTACCGTCAACCATGCAGAAGCCTCCGCGCCACTGTTCGCATGAGACAGACTCGACCCACGCCTTGGCTTCTTCCTTCTCGATGTCGGTTGGCCACCTGATGACGCTGTTGTGGAGGCTGAGGAATGCGATAATAACGCGCTGGGTGCACTTGACAACGAGGCCGACGCTCACACCAGCCCATTGCGCGATGCTCTCTACGGATGCCGCGTTTCCGTCATGGCCGAAGCGGAAGAGGACGATTGCAAGCTGGATATATGGTGCAGTTTGCGGTTTAGGGGAGCTGTTGAGGAAGATCGGGTGGCCCTCGATGCGCAAAACCAGCCCGTCGAAGGTGTCGGGGGATACACGAAGATTGCGGCGAAATCTCTTGGGATCGTCCGTTTTGAACTCCACCAGGACCAGGTGCAGCTGCGAGAGCTTGGCTACCTTGCTGGGGTTCAAAACCCGCGTCTCTGAGATGACCTGTAGGAGCTCAGTGTGATTGCTCATCCTCGCCACATACACCTCGTCTTCATCATCCTCCGATATGTGGCCCAGGGAACCCATAGATACATCAGAGTCCGAGCCCGAGGAGTCCGAAGAACTCGAGGAACTCGAAGAACTCGAAGAGCTGCTCGACGACGTGTCGGAGGTGTCGCTGTCGGACGAATCACTCCCACCGCGTTCGTCGATGTCCATTTCGTCATCTTCTAGAGCCCATTGGTGAATAAGGTATTCGTCGACGTCGTTTTCCGCCTGGAGGAGCGCATTTTCAATCAAGAGCTGGCGGTCTGAGGTGGTGGGCATAGATCAAATTGCAGGAGAATTAGCCGACAAACGGCACCTGTATTTGACAAAATTTACACCAGCTCTGGAATTTCATCTGCCTCTACATCCATCCTCTCCATGAGCCACGATTCCTCCGGGTCTTGAGATAAATTGGTGTCCAACGTCGACTTGTCCCCGTCCGGCTCGACCTGATGCAAGTAAATACTTGATGCACAATTAGAAATGTATTGGACGCACCGTGAGTTCTTCAGCTGGTATGTATTCATTGCCCATAGTGTAGTCAAGGATGTGGTAGCCCTTTTTATTTGCGCCGTCCTCCGCAATATTGTAATAGTAGTGCCGCCGGAGGTTAAAGAATAGGGTCCTGTTTATAATTCCCGGACCAATTATAAACAGTTTTTAAATTTTCGTTTATAAACAGGGTGTTTATAAACCGGTTTATAAACACATGGCAGGAATGGTCGAAAATTTGGGCTTCCAGCAAGTTTTGAATTGATTTTCAGCCCAGGCTGACCTCACGAGTCAGGTAACTGCTAGTAGCCAGCTGCTGGAGGACCTCCAAGCTCGTATATCGGGAACACCGAAGGCACCAACCATAAACCTAGGGCAAAAACTGTGATCCGAGCGACAATTCTGAGAGTAAGTCAGTCAGAGGGCTGAATTTGCAACGAAAGAGGTGGTTGGTCACTTTTTCTGAATTTTCCTGCCTCAACTCTGCGGAAGTTAGCCCCAAGGTTGGCCCTCTGGGAGGTCTGCCGAGCACTGCCACACCGATTTAAAAGCCGGGGGTTTTGGCTCAACCATTATAAACTGGGTTTATAAACACCTGTTTATAAACATGTTTATTAACCAGACTTAAAAACAGAACCCTATTAAAGAAATGGGTCGGCGGTGCAGCACAAAGCCAGGTAATTGTTCCTTCAACTATCTGAGGTTGGTGGAGTGAGATGCCAGGGGTGAGCCAGAGAGCAAAGGAGCGGAGCCAGTGGAATGAGGAATACATCATGGTAGAAGGAAGGAAGGACGGAGCGACTAAATTCCCAATCGGGGTTACGGTGAAACGGCGTGTCATTGAATACGCTGCCATCTGGCTATTATTTGCGCTTTTTAGCAATAGTCGGTCTAGACGCTACTAAGTAATAATACAGCCGTCTAGACGGGTCAATATACCTACTAGAACTCTGTTCGGTGGTACAAAGGAGAGTCAGAGTGAGCTCCGGCTGCTGACTGTAGTATTAGTACAGTGCTAGGCGCGGTTACAAGCGTTACACTGTGCGAAGTACACATACCAAGGAGGTCTATACGGGGTCTAGTACCTCAGAATGTCAATTACCCTATCAAAGGAACCAACGACTGCACAGGAAAGCCATAGTCTTCACTAGCAGGGCAAGCTACATGATATAGGGTCTGTCTAGACGAGTCGACGCACTAAGTAACAGGCGTCTGGACGAGCATAGCACGACTCTATAGGCTGTCTAGACGGCAAAGTACCGCGTCTAGACGGTGCAAGGAGCTTAGAGATATAAGGAGGGGTCGCCCCAAAGTGCCCCTCTAGCCAGTCAGGTGACCAACGCGACGCGGTCAGCGTTGGGGCGCCACAAGCACAAACATGACGAAGGAATTCTTGTTGAGATGTAGCCATGGGCCGACGTGTATATGTCTAGTCCGTGCGCTATCGGGGTATCCGAGCGGATTGGTGAGCAGTCCGGCGTCGGGGGACAGAGTTTTGCAAATTACAAGGTTCGGGAGCTGTCTAGACGACCCGAACTGGCCATATACCCGAACTGGGCCCCCAAGATCGTCATCTAGATGACTTTCTGGCAAGCCCAGAGCCAGCATAGACCCGGTTAGCCTTCCGAGGATGACCGCATGACCAGAACATCGGCCTGTTTTACTCATTTCTCTTTACCTCATCTCTTTCTCTCAGAATCGTATATAAAGCCTCATAAAATACCGCTGAAACGGGCAGCTGCGCCTGACTATGAAACTCGCTAGGATATGCCTAGGGAATGCGCACCAAATGCAACAAACCACTAACACACACAACTAACACAACTTCACTTTATACTCCCAAGAACTGGCGCACTCCTTGGTTGAGTTCGGGTCCGAGCCGTAGTATGCGACTACTGGTTTTGGATTCCTAGGGGCAAACGAAAAGGTATCGATTTCTGTTCTGCTACTGACACTGGTCCTACTCTCTGGTCTGTTCTTTGGTACTACCACAGTCCTTGACTCGAAACGCTGCACACCGACTGGTGATTTGTGAACGGGTTTTGAGGGGGGGTAGGGTACTAGGGTTACTGAAGTAGCTCCTAGGCAAAGTTTGTAAAGTTTCCGTCTGAAAATCCCAATAGGGCTATGCTGCTTCCACAAGTACTGCCTCTCAACAAGACTAGGCCAGATAACCGCCTTGCTGGACTCGCGTTTCCTGTACTAACGCAAGAACGTTTCCGTACGCTTTGGCTTTTTGGGGCCTAGGGACAACTAGCTCTGTTCACTGCGATCTACCGGTTCAATCTTCCACTGCGCTCAACCAAAGCGTTCTACCTAGCTAGCGCCTAACTTGGTGTTTAGGTCGAAACTAGCGCAGCCTCTGCGTTGCCAATGCGAAGTAACCGCGCAGCCAATGCAACGGATAAGTCTTCCTTCCTAGCGCGTGTGGCCCTCGTAGATTTTATACGTGGAACAACGAACCGCCTCTTGTTCCAACGCGAAACTTAGTTGTTTATACTTGCGCTGGTTCTCAGAGATATTCAACTTAAATGTCACTCCGAAAATAGCCAATCAAAAACCAAGATTCGATTCTACAGACAATACAGATACAGAGGAAAAATATGTTATTCTCTCCGCAGATCGCCCGAGGACACCCACACCGTTCTACGATGAGCGGGGATGAACTGAGCTATAGCGGCTTTTTCTGGTTCTTTTTATACTACTGAGTCCTTTGAGATGAGATAAGATGAAATGAGTAATGGAGTGGTGGTGTTTGGTCGTTCGGCAAGCAAGAAAACGCTGCCGAGGTGATTCGTAATTGCGGCCAGATGAAACAGTCAGCGTGGCTGATGCTTTCCTTGGCCTAGGTGGGTCTGGTATTTGCAATGACTGGCTGCCGACTGCAGCCGATCATGCGTCATTCTTCCGAGGCGGTTCCGCGTCGCCTAGCACACTCATTCATGTCTTGTCATCCTCCGATAACGTCCGTTCGTTCGCGGTCTGAACTTCTTAGCAAGGTGACATCTCCCCATCGTTGCCAATCGTCTCCATTTGGCTTTCCCGGGGGCCGTTAGGCTAGTCCTGCTAAAATAGTCAGGTATAATCCATCCCTAGGTACTGTGCGTTCTTTCCTAGGAGACTGGCTATCGTTTCCAATCCGTCTTCCTTGGTAGCAATTGCATAACCAATGGCCCTAGGACCCTCGTCCTTGGCATCTACTTGGTTATTGCCGAGTTCTGTCCTCCTAGGCAAATGCCTGGTTCCTCTTTGTGCAGTCATTGGCTCTATATTTATAGATCCCTTGTTGTACTCCGTTCCTAGGCAGGAATATCCTCCTTGATAATGTACTTCAGAGCCTGGTATCGCTTGTAACTGCGTGCCTCAGTCTCGTTCATACTACAACCAGCAGTCGGAGCTCGCTCTGGTTCTCCTTTGTACCACCTGACAGAGTTCTGTTGATACAGAAGCCACCTTTGTCTTCCTAGGAACACTAGTGTAACTAGTGGCTTAAAAAGCGCAAAGTTTAGCTAGATGACAGTGCCTTGGTGTGGCGCCGTTTCACCGTTCATTCCAATCCCTTGGAAAGACTTGTTTCGGTCAAACGGTTGAGCTAGCTCAGAGATTGAAGTGTTTGTTGGGATAGTTGAGGCCATAAATCATCGCTAGTGCACTAGGGAATCAAACCAGCAGTCGCATACTACGACTCGGGACCCGAACTCACTAGGAAGACGCGCTAGTCTTAGTGTTATAATCATAAGGGGATTGGTGTGGTGTGTTAGGTTTTAGGTGTGGTGTGTTAGTGTTCAAGCTAGCCCATACTATAGCTTAGCTAGCCTCAATTCACTGTCAGCGCAACTTGCCCATTTCAACGTCACACCGCCACTCCCGCACATCACCCTGATGCCCCCGCCCGCCGTCCCGACCCCCGACCTCGAATTTATCAATTTTTTTTTTCCCTATTTTTCTTTCAACGTTCTATGGTAGTTTTATTGTTTCCTATATGATTAAATGCGATGTATTCGGCAAAACATGGCATGGTGGAGTCCACCAACTTCCTGTGAAAAACCCAGCCCGCCGTCTGGCATGCACGGCCTACAGAAGTGGGGCATCCAACAATGGGGTCCATTTTTAAGTGAACGTATAGTAAGGGGTACAACAGTGCGGCTCCTGTACAAGATCAAGCATATGTCCACCAACTTCCTGTGTCCACCAACTTCTCCGCACTATACACGGCACGAACATCACTATGGTCCATCCTCCTCTGCGCCATTCCCATCCTCAGCGACGTTCAGAACCGTCTCAAGGCCGACATCGGTGTCTGTCTCATTGTCGTCCGGCTTACTTTTGTTTGGTGATGTATGCGTGTGTTGGACGTTGATCATCATCTAACTCCCTTCAAGGCCACCACCACCACCCGACCACCTCACCCAACCAGAGGACCCGGTAAGCCCCTCTCCTTGCCTCATCCCATCCTTCTTGCCGCACCCCGGAGAGTGCGTTGCGTTGAGCTCAAATTGGGCTCCGCATCGCCGGCTGCTTGCCTCTGCACATTCAAGCTGCAGAGGTGTGTGTGCCCCCACTAGGCCTCCTTTCGCTCATTCCTCACGCCTACGTCGTTCGTTTTCACCGCGCTGACCGCAGTTCACAGGCATGCTTTGGTCCCGGCATCTAGAAAAGTCAGCTGTCCACCAACTCCTTGGGCACGTACTCACACATATTCCTCAAGACGCAAAGCGGGCGCGTTTTTGCCGAATTCTACCAGGCCACTACCTTCTTGATCCTCACACTGCTTGCTGCTGCCGTCTGCGCTGAATCCGACAACCAGCAAGATATGGAACCTGAGGACTCTGAGCCGTACCTCAACACCTTGGATTCGGACACCACCATCGCAACCACGGATACAGAAGCTGCCGGCCCCACCCCTCCTCTGCCCCCGAATAACAAGAAATGCAGTGGCAGCCCTGTGCCGCCCCGTCGTCATTGCGGACCTTGAAGCGCCTGCATCGCACAGCAACCACATCTACTGTCGCCGCAAAGGGATCCGGGAGGCGGTAGTCATCTCTGCCAGGCATGTGGCACACCCTGCTGTGTATCTCAAGCACGCGGTGGGGGGATGGAATGTGGGTGCTGATTTGTGTCCACCAACTTCCCGTCCACTAACTTCCTCTCAGTCAGGGCTGGCCCCTCGTTGACGTGAATGGGTGCATCTTTGCCGTGCATGCCGAGGACCCTCTCACAGCTCATCCGCATTGGCTTCACGCGGATCCAGTGGGATGGAATGTGGGTGCTGATCTGCATCCACCAACTTCCTCTCAGCGAGAGCCGGCCCCTCGTCGACGTGAACAGGCACATCTTTGCAGTGCTCGCAGGTCGACCTAATATCCCTGCCTACGCCCCTGCCGTCACCCACGCATTCGATCCGCTCGCTATGTCGACAACGACTTCATGACTGAGGCGGAGCTGGCCGGATCGAACCCTGAAGAATACCGGGAGAATTTCGCCAGCAAGGAAGCCCGTTGGGCGATGGGTGTTGGTCTATGGAGTACATGAGCTAGTAGAACTGGCGGAGCCTGTAGAAGCAGCACAATAAACGACCATTCCATGATTAAGAAGTTGGTGGACCAAAGACTGAAATACTTTAAGCCCTTGAGTACAGCACAGATCTGATCTACTGAAGGACTTTCTATTCATGAGAGACCCGTGTTACTGCAAATTATCAGGCGGCTAGTGCATCTGGGGTGGACTCGAGAGGGAGGAAGTTGGTGGACGCGCTGGGTGTTCAGAGTGAGTACAGCGCAGATCTGTATTACTGCCGGAATTTCGATGCATGCAAGACCCGTTCCTGCAAGTTATCAGGCAGCCAGCGCACCTGGGACGGAAGTTGAACCAGGTTTAATGTAGGGGGAGTTGGTGGACACGGTGGATTTTTGCCAATGTTCAAGTACGATGGGATAGCTAAGGCACTCACTCACATTATAGTCTTAGAAGACACGTCGATCCAAACTATGGGGCCCAAAACACGTATTTGGCAAACATTTGAGCGCGTTTAATTTAACAGATGTGTTGACTTCAGCTTCTTATTCAGGCCTATTGAGGTGGCCTCAACCATGTTAACATGTTACATTTCACTGCAGTGACCCCCTGAGTCCACCATGACGCCACACAAAAAAGTCACAAAAAAGTCATACCAACCTAAGTGGATTTCAGTGTTGGTCCAACCGAGTTTTGGCAGAGGATGAGATATTACAAGTCCCGGGATTTAATTTCAATGCAAACACCTCAGAAAGACTTCATATCATTAAGTAAGCTTGGTGAACATCCCAAAGTGACGTGGACCCCCAGGGAAGTGAGAAATGGCACCAAAGTTCAACAATGGGAGTTGGTGGATAGGCAGTTGGTGGACGGGTAGTTGGTGGACGGTGACCGAATTCTTTGGAATCGATGGCCCCCTCGTTGAACTCTGCTGTAGCCTGAGTATTCATGTCATTAACTAAGCCTGCTGAGCATCCCACAGTGACGCGTACCCTCCGGGAAGTGAGAAACGGCACCAAGGTTCAAGGAAGGCAGTTGGTGGACGGGTAGTTAATTCTTTGGAATCGGCGGCCCCCTTATTAAACTCTGCTGTAGCATAGGTTTGCATATTGATAGGTAAGCCTTGTGAACGTTCTATAGCAACGTTGACCCCCCCCCGGATGCAAGAAATGCCGCTAAAGTTCAAGGAAGGGAGTTGGTGGACGGTAGTTAATTCGGCGGCCCCCTCATTAAAATCTGCGGCAGCATGAGTATTCATATCATTAACTAAGCCTGCCGAGCATCCCACAGAGACGTGGACCCCTGGACAAGTGAGAAACAGTGCCAAGGTTCAAGGAAGGCAGTTGGTGGACGGGTAGTTAATTCTTTGGAATCGGCGGCCCCCTCGTTAAATTCTGCTGTAGCATGAGTATCATGGGTCTCACCGTAAGCTTGGTGAACATCCCACAGCGATGTCGACCCCCAGGGAAGTGAGAAACAGCACCAAAGTTCAACAATGGAAGTTGGTGGACGGGCAGTTGGTGGACGGTGACTGAATTCTTTGGAATCAGGGGCCCCCTCGTTAAACTACGTTATAGCATCAGTATCATGGGTCTCACCGATCGACTCAGAGTTCACCCGAGGGCCTCCATTGGTAGCCCGGCAAAATCCAGCAGAAAAGACCTTAGAAACACTTTATATTGTTAATTAACCTAGGTGAACATCGTACCGTGACATGGACCGCCGGGGATGCAAGAAACAGTGCTAAAGTTCAAGGGGGAAGTTGGTGGACGGGTGGTGAATTCTGTTGAATTGGTGGCCCCCTCGTTAGAATCTGCGGTAGCATGAGATTCAAATTATTAACTAAAGCCGGGCAAACATCTCACAGCGACATGGACCGTCAGGGAAGAGAGAAACTGTACCGAGGGAAGTTGGTGGACCGATAGTTAACTGCTTGGAATCGGTGCATCCCTCGGTGCCCCCCTCATTAAACTCAAGTTCTTACATTGATAAACAAACCTAGTGAATGTTTCTTAGTGACATGGACCCGGGGATGTGAGAAGTTCAACGACAGAAGTTGGTGGACAGGAGGTGGTGGGCCGGTGGTTAATTCTTTGGAATCGGCAGCCACATTGTTTAAAACCTGCCGATGAACACACTGATGGGGGTCTTTGATGCTAACACGGGAGAAACACAGTTGGGGAAGCGGAAGAGACCAGCAGAAGATGAGGGAGGGGGAAGGGAGTTGGTGCTTGCCACTCGGCGAGGGCGTCGAACGGAGACCTCAGAAGCATGGGAGAAACGCGAGATAGTTATGGCGCAGTTGGGTAAACGGAAGAGGCAAAAAAAGGCGGAGTAGCACAAACATAGGTAGTTGGTGGATATTCTGGTAGTTGGTGGACGTTATGGTAGTTGGTGGACGTGCTGGCAGTTGGTGGACAATTGAAGTTAGCTACGTAGAATATTGGCCGCCTTTATTTCTTTGAATGCTCGAACTGATTGAGCTTAAAATCCCCTGCTCTGAGGCCGTGCGTCACGTCGCTCAAACAGGTGAGCCAATTACAGGAAGTTGGTGGACTCCACCATGCCATGTTTTGCCGAATACATCGCATTTAATCATATGGGAAACAATAAAACTACGATAGAACGTCGAAAGAAAAAATAGAGAAAAAATAATAATTGATAAATTCGAGGTCGGGGGTCGGGACGGCGGGCGGGGGCGTCGGGGTGATGTGCGGGAGTGGTGGTGTGACGTGCGGGACGTGTTGTGGATGAGTGATGTGATGGGGAAGGCGGTTTGATGGCAGCGCGCACCCGTGATGGCAGTGGCGCTGGGGACGGAGTCGGCGGCAATGACGGCGGCGGCGGCAGACAATGAGGACGGCGGGGAGGGCGGCGGGGAGGGCGGTGAACTCCGTAGAGGCAGTGGCTACCACCCGCCGTGAACTCCGTAGAGACAGTGGCTACCACCCGCCGTAGTTGGTGGACGGCCTTGGGCAATCCCCTAAGTCCCCACACAAGGGATATAAGGGATTCCCGTGAATTCGCCTTATCCCCTCTAGTTAGAGAGGGAACCCCCCCCACGTTCCCTCTCTAACTAGAGGGGTTAGGTGGGCACATTAGGTGCGTCAAAGAGGAAAGGCTACACATACCGCCATCTGTTTCTTGATTCCAGAAACGCACGCGTTCCTCAACTTGTCAGCAGCGCCGCGGATCTCTTCGGGTGACTTTTCCTTCGGCTTCGTCGCGACGAGCTCTCCCTTCAACCACTTGGCGTATTCGCGCTTCGGACGCGCTGATTTCGACGTTGTCGCCGTCGAGGATGGTGTCGATGAGCTCTCTGGCCTCGGTATGATCTGGTGCAGTCTTAGACTTCTTGGCTCGTGGGCCGGTGGTGGGAGCGTCAGATTTGTGTTTCGCGGCGGGCATGATGGTGGGCAGAAGACAATTTTAATCAGACAAAGAGATTTGTTTGTGATGGGTGACCGCGACTTTAAGTACCGTGACGTGACGACCGCGTTTGCACGTGCTCCGTGACAGTGTCGCGTCTTCAACTTGCAACAAGAAAGAATTCCGTCTTGCCTTAAACCTGGTCCCAGTCTCCAACTTGACCCGTTACTCAGTCATATCGTTCTGCAAAATGTAGCAAAGTCAGATCATTTGCAAAACAATAGGTCGTTCACAGTTGCCCTTTTTCCGCCCTTTTTCACTCCCTTTTTTCTCCCTTTTTCCCATTTCTTCCGGTTTTTTCCCCCTTTTCAATTCAGTGGTGTAAAATGGGTCTAAAAGGGTAGAGACGAACTTTGTAGCTATAAAACTGACCAAATACAAGAGAGGTACAAGTCCAAAAAGAGCCAGAAAAAGGGCAACTGTGAAACCCCCCGACAGTGCTCCCCTTTTCCAGCCCTTTTTGTTCCCTTTTTTGTTCCCTTTTGCTTGAAGGTACATGGTTTGCATGCCAGGAGGCTTGTATACCACAGTAGATATCTTGTAGACTCAGAACTACACCTATCATGTAGCCAAATTGGAATGTTGAAAATTCAAAGAGCCAGCGAAAAAGGGAGTGAAAAAGGGCCTGAAAAAGGGAACCGTGAATGACCCTATTGTTCTCTTCATGTACCTCAATAGTCGACTCCACCGAGGCTTTCGGAACAGCAGTAAATTTTGACGCCTTCTCGGTCAGAGCAGCAATAGGTGGCCTTGTATTTTTACATCGGAAACCCCGTCTTCACCACAGGTTTAATGACATTCATTCTACATGAGGTGGGGGCTACTGGTAGAGAGCCACGCCTGCGCCCGCAACTGCTTATGTTGTTTATTCCAGATCATTTCATTTGGCCGCAGTGTTCCCTGGGTCATAATTGACGCAATTCCCTACTTTCGTCGCTAAAAATCACAGCCCAATAAAATACCCACGCCGCAGGAACAATGGGAATGCACCAAGTTGGTTTTATTGTCCTATCTTTCGATGGAACTTCCCATGGTTAGTACCATCCCAAGCCCATCTTTTGACATGTCCCTGAATTTTACTGAAAGATCTGGGCTTTCTCTCTATTACTGAATGGGTCGGGATGCAGACCTACCACGTACCATTCCCCTCGATCAAAACCACGCCGCCCCAAATCGCTGCGTTCTTCGTGTTCAAGGATACATTCCACTACTTTGCGCACCAGGTGTTACATTACGGGCCGCTCTACACACACCACAAATATTCTGCACCATTTGAACTTGCGGCAGAGTAAACTCACCCCGCGGAGGTGGCGATTTTAGGCACAGGAACCGTGGCAGGGTCGATAATCTATTGCTATCTGACTGGCGGTCTGCACGTTATCACTGTTCGCATTTGGATGGCACTGCGTTTGTTCCGGGCGATTGACGCGTATAGCGGATACGGGAACAGTCACTGCGTTCAGCGGCCGCGTCGACGAACCCCTGTGTACTAGACTAGACCCTTTGCCGACCCTTGCCGACCATGTGAAACAGGCCTTGCCGACGTCAGATCAGCACAGCTGTGCTGACGTGACTCGACCCTTTGCCGACCGGCCGTCCCCAAGGCTGTGCCTCCCTCTGCCTCCCGCCCTCCCACAGAGCTCGCCCACACTTGCAGACCTGTCCGCCACCTCGCCTCTCCGCCGAGCTACCACCCGTGTACCTATGATACATTTTGGAATATAATGTATCAAACTCCGCCGTGATTCACCGATTAAGCGGCATCACACAGTTACGTACACCATTTCAGACGCTGTCCAGCGTTGGTTCATCGTCTGGTTTGAATGGTTTAGTGTCGGTCGAACTTCAAGAAGTGTTCTTTGGGCTCACCTGGAAAGGTCAGTTGAGGTCCATCGAGGTCCGCAGAGGTCTGTGGACACCCGCTATGCGGACGTCTGCCGCCCGGGGTCAGCACAGCCTGTGGCGACGAACCCCCTGAACGCAGTGAGTACTTGCTAATGGAACGAAAACTGATGGCAGAAACCCAGACAGAAGGCCTCAGAGCAGGGTGGGGTAGGGAAAAGAAGGACTGAACCGTGTATTTTTGTTGCGGCGTCCGAACTTTGACCCAAGCTTTTGTTAACCTCCGAATTCCCGAATCGCACCACGGCCCTCTTTCAATGACGTTTGAATTAGGAGTCCCTCAACACCCTCGCAACAAATACTTTGAAGACTCTCGGTGAGGATGCGAAAGTTGAAAATTCAAAGGGGAAGTCAACCTGAACATGGTGAATTCTGACATGATTTGAGACCTAAAAATGTCATTTAATCTGGGGTACCCGGACTCGTTTCTCTAACTTTCATACATCCTCTTCGTTGCAGACTTGAACATCCACACTCTCTTTAATCGGATCATCGTGCTCCCGGCGCTTAATTTACCAGATGCCGGCGATCAAACTTATTCTCAACCAACTTCTTCATATCTGGCTAACAATCGAACTCTGTGCACCGGGCCCCAAGTCCCCTTCCGCCGCATCACAAATTTCTGCAATACGCTAACTCCATCGCTCGCCGCGGCCGTCACGGTGTTTTCCGGGAATTCGGGAAGGACTTGAGAATCACGGCCCAGGCTCGAAAACTCTTGGGAACGTAGCTTGCCGGGAGGTTGGCGGGGATCCAACATGGGCCCCAGGTACCGCAACAGAAGAAAAAAAGAAAAAGGCCGAAAAGGAACAACACGCCATAATTGGTAGCCCGGTTTCACCTCGCTGCAATCCGATTACTGCAGAGCATTGCGGCGCAGGTCTACTAGTAGACCCCCCTGGTAAGCTAGCGCCATGAATCATATCCTGAAAACGTATTAATGGTGCTATTCTTTGGCCAGTTCGAGCCGTCCGTGAGATCGTGGGCAGTGTAGTTCAAACGTTCCAATTCCGAGAGAAGAGCATCTCAAATTTATTTCGTTGATCACGTCACGGGTGCGGAACTGCGCGGAGTCCCATCTCAATCCGGGCGATAACTGTCACCTCCTGGATGCCACTTACAGTTTAGCTGGGTCTGTATCAACGGACATGCTCATTAATTTGTTTAAACGGTTTCAGGAATCTACCGGTGGCTAGAGTTTTTTTGCTACTGTATCTGTTGGCGCCATCACACTAACCCCAATATGGTTTTTTTAATGAACGGTGGACTCAATATAAAAGGTGGTGCAATTCCTGAGAGGACTTCAACGCAAACCAAACCTCCTCCTTCGAACTCAGTCTCCAACTAACATCATGAAATTCACCTTCACCGCTGTACTTTTCGCTCTCGCTGCCATCACCTTGGCCGCCCCGACCCGTATGTGTTTTCTATGTGTTTTCTCCAAATCCATTTGCAATCATGCTAACGAGTCTACAGCAGCGGAAGATAGTATTGATGTCCCTGCTGAGGACGTTAGTGCAGGCTCTGCCAACAAAAGCTTCTAAGGTATTTTACTCGCCCAAAAGCCACCCTCCCCTAACTGAATCCCTGCCAGGCCCACCTCACCGGTTATTAGCATAATTCCCAATGCCTTTGTGTACACCGTCCTGTTATTTCATAATTAAGGAGTAAAAGTCGAGAAACGTAAAGCATGCGTGTTTTCTATGATCGATTCTGCGCGAGATGTGTCGACGTTGTTCAGAAATGCATTCTCCGCCGGTCAAAGTCGGGTCAGACTCATGCTCCTTCGCGGGGGCCTTTCAGCAGACTGCATAAAAGAATTATCATGATCCTTCAACACTGTTCTCCTGTCGCAGTCACGGTGAGGCAATTCGATTCGGCATATTCGGACAACACGACGCTGGGATGGTGCCACGAACCTATCAGGCTTCGTACCCTTGTCCCCCGATAGGATCCTAATCTACGGTAATTAACGACAGGATGCACTGTCAGGAACCCTGTGTCTTTTTGTTCGAAGTTCAACCCTAAATGCACCCGGGAACATTGTAAGCACTCAGGGCTGCGTGAATTCGGAGTGACATTCCCAACGTCAAGTAATTGCGTAGATAGAACACAGCGAGAAGTAGGACTCCCATGGTTCTGCTGGTGAGAAGTTCCGTCCTGATTCCACGCGCTTCGAAGAATGCAACGTCACTTGATGATGAGTTTTGATTCTAGGGAAGGGATAGCGCGGAGCTCCGAGCGTTGGGCCTTGGTATGACGTTCCGGGTAAGGGAAGGGACGCGGGGAGACACCAAATATATTTACAACTTGGAGGCAATTTACAGCCTAGGGAAATTTACACATAAACGTCTAGATGGTGAATACGATGGCATTTGGAGAGTCTCCCAACTCCTAGACTTTGTCCCCTTCCCATTGACTCGTAACGGTCGTCATGCTAATTTTGAGCTGGTCGTCCCCTCTAGACTCTCCACTAGTCAAAGTCGTAAGTGGAATGCTGCGGTTGTTGTATCTCGAAGTGGCGTTGGCGGCCGTACTCTCAGACCAGGCACGACCCTGAGCGACCCTGAATAAGATGAGAACTGGGGCTATTCCCTGTGCAGCACCGCATGAGACCGAGCCCGCTTTGCGCAAACGAAAGAAAACTTGCCTGCACCTGTCCCAGTGGCGGCAGAAGGATATTCTGCAGGGGCGTGTTGCGAGCGTAACAGATAAGGAACACCAATCCCCAAGTACTGTAAAGCGCGGCAGACTCGACCAGCATTGCCGAAACCGAGACGTATTGACCAGAATGCTGGAAGCCGAGCGATTGTCGAGTGCGACGACGAACCAACCAAATTCGACATGCAATTGCGAGGGTCAAAATGACGTTCAGTGAGATCGACAACGACCAGTAGGCGATGCTGAATTGAACCGATTTCACGCCCCAAAACGTGAGGTCTGTCGAGGACATGATGGCCCGCATGAGGGCTATGGACGAACCTAAACTCCAGTTGAACACCGGCTCAATGAAATGAACAAAATTAAACCCACCGACGGCACCCAAATAAATCAGGGTAGGAAAGAAACTAATCCAGTAATTCCAGCCCCAAATCAAGGTGAAACGCCAGAGCTAAAAAGCGTGTCAGTTCCCAATTGTCGAGATAGTGAGACCGACATACCACAAGCCCATCGGCCAACCAACTCATAAGAACGTATCTAGGGGCTATTAGTGGCGATCGCCTGTGGGTCAAATTACTCACGCGGCAAAAGACATCATGTTGACCCAGGTGGAATAAAACTCGACAGTGAAGGCATTCGGTCCTCCGGGAATGTTGCGGTCGTCGATGAACGTCATTTGGTTGAATTTTGCATTTCCGCCGAAGCCGAGGCTGGCAAGGATGAACATGGCGCAGATATAGCCGACAAAACCCCAGGGGATTTTAGCCCGAGGCAGTTGGAGAAAGATGAGGAGCGTTTGGAATGTGAGGGTAAACAAGATCCCTTGCGTCTTTGGTCAGTACTACCTCGCGCGGCAAAATGGGTGACTCAACCGTAGGCAACAGCAGAGAGGAGGACACCATTGAGGTTAGATCGTTCAATCCACAAGTCCAGTGAGCTCTCGCCAGGAGGGGCAAATGAAGAAGAGTCAGCCATCTCTAGGATGGTAATGTGCAATTCTTGGTAACGGTGAACGGATACCAGAGAGGGAGCGTCGAAGAACGAGCGGGCTAGCTCGCTTAAATGAGATTTTGGTTCTTAAGTATGGCTTAGGACACGGATGGTGACTGGACTCCCACGTCATGTCCGAGTCCGCCCGCTTTCCGAGCGACTTTCTGATGAGACAGAGATCTAGTAACCACGGTTAAGCTTAGCACTCAATGGACGGGAACAATAGATGGGAGACAGAAACTTCTCAAGATAAATTTAGCAGGCTCATGGAGCGCCGTCTGAGAATGGCCAATGCACCTACAATGCCGGTTAGGCTTTCGCGCATTCAGAACTGATCAACCAAATTTGATAGCGTCCCAGATATGGAGAAACAAAGGAACGATGCTACAGGAAGCCAAAACTTGAGAGACATTGTGCGCGTGTAGGCGCATGTCCTGGGGGAGGTCGTCAGTTCAGTTTGTCATCATCATCAAGGAAATGTGTACCTCAGACCGAGTTCATGAGATCGTAAATCTTCGTCCAGTCCTTGCAGGTCTGCGTGCCGCGCACTTCGACGGCGTGGGCTCCAAAGGGATCAACAACACATTCAAGCCGCCTATCCCCTCGACATAGGACCATCTGTCGAATAAAATTCAAGCAATGTTCAGTGACCGCCGACGTCCCATTCTTGCCCATAGATCCTTCAATATAGTCCCGCCGGATGATATCGAGACATCTTAGCTGGTGGAACATCGACACCATGAAAAGTTCCCTCTGAGGACCCAACCGTACCAGTCCGCTGTATGGGAAGAGGGCCCCCCATTGTTCATCTGCCTGGGGCCCACTCAACGGATATCTGACCGTATTATTATTGGCTGGTTTGTGGAGTCTGACTCCGGGAGACAAACCTGGCCGAATTATGCACCTCCATAAAAACTTCATCTAGGGGGCCAATATTCCATGCCGGAGATGCTCCGCCTCCTTACAATGTGACCGTCGTCAATCGCAGCCGAGAGATGTAGATTTACGCTCACGGATCAGGAATGCGGATAGGTCCGATGCTTGCGGCATTCGAACGAAGGCAACCAGAATGAGAGTCAAGATACCGATGGTAACTCCAACACTTGCGAATCGTGCGTACATGGAAGAGAAGCTGAGGGTGAAAGAGGAGGAAATAGCACCCGTGTAAGAAGCTTTATGTGAAGCAGTACTGTGGCGCAGATCGGACATAGGGTTTAATTCCCAACTCTCGATAAGCGTCCATGTCCATGCCCACGCGTCCCCGAATCCTTCTCATAGCGACTATTTTGACCGCACTGGCAGCCATCGTCAGTGTGTGCATGATCCCGGTTGTACCTACGACCCCTGCCGCTGGCAGGCATGACTACTGTAAGTTCTTTCAGGAAGTCTGTTAACCCTGAAGGTGACTTTCTACAGCTTACATCGGGGACGACTATCCTGAACTATGGGACGTATCCTCCCTTTCCAATGTTGGCATGACCGTCCAAGAATCTCGCTCGTATCCGATTCACGGGCACGATGCACTCGAAATCTGGGCAACGACGAATGCGAAGGGGTTCGGCTATGTCCGACTCGGCGCTGAACAAAGGGCCTTCGCGGTTTCGATGTTTCATCAGCTACACTGCGTGCGCCTATTGCGCGCTGGTCTCGCTGGTCGATACGATGCGTATGCGCGTGGACACATGCAACACTGTTTAAATTACCTTCGCCAGTAAGATTCACCAGGTTATTCGATGATCAGTGGCTAACGAACCTTAACCGTAGAATGATTTTGTGCTCTCCAGACCTGACTCTAGAGCCCGCGGACGTCCTCACTCGTGACTTCGAGCTCGACCGAGCGGGCGCAATCCATGTTTGCTCAGATTGGTCGTCGCTCTATAGCGAGGCAGCTGTGAACTGGGCGAATTGGTATAAACCGGGCAATGCATCAGGTCTGGCATGAGGAATAAGGCTGAAATGAGTTAAAGTGTATGGAGCCAGGGCTACATTTGCGTGTAATCCCATTGAGAATCTCATTCGCTTTCCTCCTGGAATGGGTTTATTTGATGGCGCGTAAAAAAAAAATGAACCACAACACCGGTCAGCTCCCGAAGTTCCCACGGTTGAAAATACTCACGGCGATCCCCGGGGAAGAGCTACCTTGCTTCTCTACTAGGCGGCGAGTTAACAAAAACAACCCGTGTTGAATCTGTTAACCGCGATGCCAGTGAGCACCGAGTGAGCAGGGTTCGGCGAATTATATTGTATCCACGGATAGTAATCTGTATGAGGGTCAAAGATCGGTGTTCCCACACTGTGGCTCCGTTGATGTTCTTCTGTTTACACGCGCTCACAAGGAACGAAAACTACAATCTGTAGCTTGGCAGATTTCAGCGTCTTCACATGCACATCCGCGGCAATTAGACTAACAGCTCCCATCGCGATAAATTCGATCACGGCGGCGCAAATCTATGGGAACCGAGAGGCAGGAAGGGCGTCCTGATCCGCGTTGTCCAAGAGTAATTCAGTGCAAAACCATGACGCTGTAAATGCCCACGGTTGTATTTTAATCAATGACACCCGCAGATTACTTCCTCTAGAATTAATTCGTCTCTCGCACTAGAACCCACATCGGAAAACTGTCCCCGTTCACACCGATGAAAGTATTGCTACAGTCGTAGATCCCATTCTTTCCCTTTGGCATGACCTGAAAGCCGAGCTTGGTATAAACTTCTACCTTCGCAAACATTAAGTTCCCGAGCTGAAAAAGGGTAAGTGAGTACGCACATTTGTCTCCGTCTCGGTTTCCACACAGAGCATGGCGCCCGTTCGACGAGCCTTCTCAACAATGACATCGATTAGAAGACCTGCTGCACCTTTGCGTTGATACTGAGGGTCCACTCCCAGGGTTTGGAGATGCCAAGAGTTGTGCTTCGCGCCATCTCCCAGTGCGGAGGCAACGAAGTTATCATATCGAGGAAGGAACTTGGCTCCTGTCAGTATATGGTGCTAATAAGCACGGGCTGGGGATATACCTGAGCATGCCACCACTGCTGAAGTTCCTCGCTGAACGACGCCATGAGTGGCCCAAGTGAGTATTTCTGTTGGGCCTCCCTGACCGTTCGACTGAGCCCTAGCCCCACACGAACATCAACACATCACTCACGTATCGTACAATGTATGCCCCGGACCAAACCATACCGCACACCCAACTATTCTTCTCTCCGTGTCGTCCGTTTCCGCAACATAAACTTCACCGCCCAGCAGACCTGCAACGACAGTCGATTTCCAGAAAGGACCGATATGGGTGGTGGCTGGATCTTTGGGGTCATGTCCCGTCACGATGGCGGTGAAAAGATCTTGAGAGGAATCCTCAGAGGCAAAATAAAACAGGGATGAAAGTGACGTGCCCCCGGTAAAAGCTTTGGTTAGCACGAGCTCAATATCGCGCATTTCTGGTAGGCTTCCAGAATCAAACCCCTCGAGGGCCGGCGAGTCGAGCTTTCGGACGCGGAATGGGGCGGGCATCTTAACTCCTGTCTTTCGTCGGCAGAGCAGGCCGTTTATGAGCGGCTTGGAAGACGGAAAGAAAATCTCGCACGACGTAGCCGGGAGCAATGCCAGTGGCGGCTTCTTCTGTCACCTTCTCTCGTCGCGACTGATTCGCGTAATTATACCCACCCGCCAGCGCAAAGAGTCAGCTGAGCATGAATCTCTCCCAGAAGTCATAAAACCCAGCCTCCCTTGATTCCCATCCACCCCTGCATCCCTACTATGGTCAAGACCGAAATGAAGGGCCTCGAGCCAGAGGTCACTAGCGATAATGCACTCCTTGCCAGCTTGGGGTACAAACAAGAACTCAAGCGTGCATTTACACCCATCGAATTATTCGGGTTCGGGTTCTCGGTCTCCGCTATCGCACCTTCCGTGGCGTGAGTGAACGGCGTCCGAGTCGTCTCTCGTCAATTATCTCACTGTCTTTCAGCTCTGTCCTTGTATATTCGCTTCCTAATGGTGGATCGTCTGCAATGATTTGGGGAGTAAGAAAGTCCAGGTTATGCCGCGCCTTCCATTCTCACCAGGCTTCAGTGGGCCGTGTCGACTGTTTTCCTGATGTTTATCGCAATGGCTATGGCAGAGCTTGGATCGTCAGCACCGACCTCGGGTAACTACTGATTTTCGTGCTGAACGAATTATTTAAAACTGATCATTTAGGTGGTCTGTATTATTGGACCTATAAATTCGCGTCGCCACGATTCCGAAATGTCCTTTGTTGGATGGTTGGCTTTAGTCTCTTTTGACAGACTATCACTCGTAACCTCGTTCCACAGGTTGGCTATACCAATACGATCTCCTACATCACCGGTGTCGCTGGTGTAGACTGGTCCTGCGCTACTCTGATCATGGCTGGGGTTACCATCGGTTCGGATGGGCGGTTCGTCTTGTCTCTTATAAACAGGCGCTACAGCGGTAAATTTGTTCCTCGTTTATTGTAGGTTCATCCCCACTGTGCATCAAACATTGTGCGTGAACTGTCTTGAGATTACCTCTTTGGCTAACTTGACTCAGTGGGGTGTACTGTGCAGTTCTGGCGTCGCATGGGCTCGTCGCTAGCTGCGCTACGAAGGTCATTGCACGGCTTCAGTATTTATTTATTACCATCAATATTGCGTTGGTCAAAACACTTGCATTGGTTTCTCCATTTATTTTAACCCCTCTTAGGCTTATTTTGGTCCTGGTCATTGGACTGCCAATTGCTACCCCAGCGGACCTCAAAAAACGATGCCAAGTATACGTTTGGGAATTTTACGAACCGTGGGTTTTATTGTCTCTCCTTCGTCAACTACCTGAGCTCAAAGCCTTGTTAGTGACCCCCTGGCCGAACGGTTACGCTTTTATTCTAAGTTTCCTTGCCCCATTGGTGGGTCTTACGGCTTGCAAGTTCACATCTGATTCTGAACTTCATCGCAGTGGACCGTAGGTTAGTCGGTCCGAAACCTTCCCTTTGTCCTCCTCCTCACAACGGCGCAGGTGGTTTCGATGTTGGGGTTCACATTAGCGAGGAGGCGCTGAACGCGAATGTGGCCGTCGTGGGCCATAATGTCGGTGACCGCTATCGGCTGCACGCTGGGCTTTGCAGTGCAGATCGCGGGTCGCGTTTTGCATGGGTCCCGATACAGTGTCCATTCTATCGAGTCCGATACAGCAACCATTTGCCACGGTGATGATCGTTAGTCGAAATCCTGACCGTCTCTGACCTGCTCCCATAGATACTTCTCAACAGCGTCGGGAAACATGGGATGCTTGCCATCTGGTCTTTTATATTTATTGCACTGTATGCCTCGCGTTTAACTGCCCAACCAAAGCCGCTAACCCCATTCTGAAAAGGTACATGGCCGGCGTCAGTCTGGTAAATGAGCTTCGCACGACGAAGTTGGCTCTTATACTGAATACAATCACTTCAGCTTACATCGTCATCCCGCCCAGACATTCGCGTCTGTGTTCTTGTTCGGATATCTCATGTGCAATCTCAACTAATCCCCAACGCAGGTTTTCACGCGACGGTGCTTTGCCGTTTTCCAGATTCCTCTACAAAATCAACTCGTTTACGGGTACCCCCGGTTCGATGCGTTTGGTTTTCGACACCTGTGCGGGACTCTTGGGGCTTATCACTTTCGCGGCCCGGCTGCTGCCGGTGCACTATTTACACTCGGGGTCATCGGCCAGTACGTGGCCAACTCGATCCCAATTACCACAAGATGGCTCGGTGGTCAGCCGTTCAAGAAAGGGCCGTTCAGTTTGGGAGCCTTTGTACGCTTTTACAGTTGGTTTTTCATTTAACAAGGACCCTCAATAATATTGCAGAGCTTGCCCGTCGCGATCGTCGCCGTCCTGTGGATGTGGTTCATGACTATCGTCCTGCTATTCCCAAGCTTCCCGGATCCCAACGCAGAAACGATGAACTATTCTGTTGTGGTTTTGTTCGGCGTCCTCTTCCTGGCCCTTGCGTACTATTACTTGCCGTACTATGGCGGCCGGCATTGGTTCAAAGGTCCGGTCTCAAACCATTGATGGTGGAGCTGGCGAAGGAGACTCAGACCTGGAGAGAAGTCGGAGGGACATGGGAGCAACCAATAATGTGTTAGTTACGTGCAACCATATGCACCAGGTTTTACCAAAAACAATTTGTACCTCGCCTGACCTTGTCCGCCGCCTATTTAGTCGATATTCTGAATGAAGCATTTGGGAAGAGCTGGTAAAGTTGAACCGAAGTAGATATTCTCCCACTCCAGAAACTGTTAAACCAATTCGGAGTGAGCCGGGGTTGAACCACTGTTGGAGTAATATGCGGGAACGCCCAATTTAGAATGTTTCCGGAGTATTCATTACGATAAATGCGAGCACCATCCCTGCAGCTCCTGATAAATGAACCCCTCACTCGGGTCTAATTCCTTTAACCTTTTGAATCCGATGCTAAACCCCGACGTCCGCATAACTGAAGTGTCCCCCCGCTAACCGGCACATGGCCACTTACACTCCTCTGCTTTCCAGCCCTCCCGCGTCCGACGTTCCGGATGATGAGTGGGGCTCTCCTGCTCCCAAGAGAGAAGCCACCCAGCCCTTGTTCTTCGCTCAGACGGATCGCAGAAATCGCGGATCGCACCGTCTGCTTCGTCTTCGTTGCTTGTTTGGTTTCCCTTGCCTCGTTGGCATTGAATATCAGCCTCACCCTCTCCCCATCACTCTCATCCGCGCCCTCACCGACGAGATTGCCTATCCGAACCCATACATCGGTCTCGAACACGCCGTGCTCACGGACATCTCCCCTCCCGCCCCCATCGTCAACTTCCCCCTCGTCCTCGCGCAGATAAATTCGTCCAACCCCAAATCGGTGTACCTCCAGCAGCCCCGCACCCTGACCACCTTTGGGATGATATATCCGCAGGAGAGAGAATTCATGTCGATGAGAAGGTATGGATTTCTTTCTTTTGAGGTTGACGAGTAATGGAGTTTCCCAGGTGTCCACAATCATACAGTTCAGGACCCTCGATTTCAGAATGGAACGCTGCATCGCAGTCCTCGAGATCCCCTCGCCGGCCGATGTTCATGATTTCCCAACAAGACCGTTGTGTTATCGGACAACGCACCGTCTTGAGATCTGGTTGTTGGACGCTGCAGACGACATTGATCAGCACACATTATCCTGGATCACTCGGCCCAGAAGGACGCGTCTCCTCAGCACGATGGCTGTGCGTCCAGGCCACAACCTGCTCGAAAGTCCGACCTTTACTTGTTCGGCTCGCACTTTGGTTACGTTGGAGATTGGTTGTTCGACGCCGGGGTGTCGGCTCGGCTTTCGACAAGACAAGAAGTCGCCCCGATTAGGTGAGTAAACTTGCTTGGCTGCGAGTTTGAGTTCCATTGTTTGTTCTGACCGAATCTTGCAGCGTTCTTCCTCAGACAACATCATAATGAGGGGTCCCTCGAACGCGGCTAACGGCAGATACCACCAGGACCAGCCGAATGTCGGACAGCGGGCGTTTAATATGAACGATGAATTTCGAGTCGGCGATGTATAGCTACCAATTACGTAGGCGTCCACAAGGATGTATAGTATGTTCTAGCCATAGAGATTTTTCAGTTCGTAATCGGACAGTTGAAGAGGAAAATTATAGAGAGCGGCGGTCCACTCCCCGTCCGAATCGGCCATCGTGAATAGTAGTTCAGTGGCAAGTATCTGCTCGTGAGTGTGATCGGGTTTTTTGAGTGTCTTGAAATAATGAATGCGGAGTTCCTTCGGACCAGAACTTCCTTTTGAGGTTTGCAGAAGCTGTTTCCCGACCGACCCCCGATGTCCCCGTCCGTAGCCGTGCTACCTTCCAGATAACAATGGACGAAGAGGCGGGACAGTTTGCCAGGCTCTGTAGGGAGCGTGTAGTGCGTTCGAACGAGCCCTTGACACGTTCGTTTCAGCACCGACCGACGCAATCGTTGATGAGACGAACCATGCGATTCGACTCTCCACATAGCACGTGCTGGACGGAGAGACTGCCTAGATTCGGTGCGTCGTCTAGCACACCTAAATAACGGGATGAGTGACGATTTCAGTTTGAGAGTCGACGGGTGAGTGGGTCCATGTTAAAGTTGATGTCGTGAATTTCATACAGTTGTTTACAACAGGGCCCTGCAGTCCTCAGGAGCCATCCCCCAGAACCACTTCCATAGGTATTACTCAGGATCTGGATGTTGGGGAAGCAGGGGATTATCGGCGCCAAGTAGTCGTCAAGCGTCAGTCTTGAAACTGATGGAAACGAAAAGTCCTCTAAAGACGTTGTGAAAATGTCGGCCATCCGGGAGTGAACACCGAGGATCGTCAGGGAGCGCAACGTAGGCAATACTCGGAGCGTGCGGATGAACTGGATGATTGGCTGACAGTTGTTCATCGTAGCTTCCCGTAAATCGACGGACAACGATCTCGAGAGGAGTGTGAGAATTATGGGATAAAAAAGCGAGAAGAACACTCACTGAATGTACGGACGGACGTGGGGATTCTTCTGGATGTATTTCATGCGACCCACGAGCAAAGCGGGTATCCCATGAAACCGAGTCCACACGGCGGGGAGCAATATGCTGCGCAGGGCGCGACATGCCTGCGAGAGTGCTCTCAAAGTCCTGGCTCCATCGAACCTGCTCCTCCGCACCCGTGAAAACGGGCATCGACTTCAACGAGAATCAATGGTGGGTAGTATTTGGTGATCTCCACAAGAATTTAAGTCGG